>JASSUY010015109.1:86833-102945 GCA_032466535.1 Forpus xanthops
GGCTTGAAATCCATAGCCAGGTTGTGTGAGTACAGGATCAGGAAAGGCTGAAGCAAGCCGAACATCAGGCCAACATCAGACCCCTGCTACAGCTCCTCTGCCTCCGCTGGGACAGGTCTAAAGTTAACTTTCACATCAACCCAGGGGTCTAACTCGTTGAGCCAAACCAAGAGAAGCAGCAGGAATAAATGGAGCTAGAAGCAGGACTGACCTTTCAATAGCAGCACTTGAAACTCAGAGCTGTGTAATCAGGCCACGAACCTGCACTTTGATGTACATCTGTAGTATTTTATCTACCAATACACAAACGAAGTTGGATTGCAGCACCTCCTTTTTTAATATCATGATGTTTAACTACTTAAGGAAGGTGATCCGCCAAGTTCTGTACTGCAAACACTTGTGAAACCATTTCCTTCCCCCACTGCCTACAACATTATTTAGGGAATTATTTGATTTACACCACAACGGGAATTCAAACATAGCTCAAGAGCAAACAAAACTTTGCTACACCATACACATACAACCTGGGGGGGGGGGGGGAGGTGGTGTAAAAAACAAAACCAATGTTTTCCTATCCTTCTGCCTTCTATGCACTGAAAACACAACAGCTGGAAGTTTTATCTCCGCAGAATCAGTCAGTCATCCCCTGAGTTTTTTTAATCGCCACAGCATTTAAACATTATTAGAGGGAGATTACTTGGATTTATCATGCAGTTTGGGTTTAAAAGAACAAAAGCTAGTTTCCCAAAACTGATTAGAAGTGAGAGGGAAAACTGATGTGAAAGTAAATTTACGACATTGAATTTTTATGTTCGATTTGGGGTTTTTTTAAAAGGCAGGCAATTATGAAGAGATATCCTCATCTGAGAAAAAGGAAAACTTTGGCTAAAAGCCTAGTCTGATCCCATAGTAAAAAGAAGGCAACCTAAATATAATGCAGTATAACAACTGGTAAAGGAGGGAAAGAACAGACAGTGATGAAAGTGAACTAGAACTACATGAAATTGGTCAGTGAAACCAATACTGAAGTCAAGACAATTCAGACAAAAAAAATATCATGAATTGCAGGAAAACAGAAAATTAGCTGCTTTTTAAAGTAAACTAGGAAGGACTGAAATCTAACAGTGTAGAACCCCACTACAAAACAGAAGTGCAAATAGGGCAAGTGATACAGGAAAGAAACACCTAAACTTTTCCACTCATTATCTGGAAAGAGGCAAAAATTGCACCTGTATCAAAGAGACTGACAAATTACTCCAGTGGCCAAGTCAGGCCCAAAATCTTTCAACTGAGAGGGAAGCAGGATGACCAGCATAATTACATCCCATTAGTAAGGAACAGCGTTCAGCTAAAACAATCCAAAGTCAATTTAGGATTCCAGTGATAAAGAATTCAAAGATATGATCATAATCAGTATTGCTGTTCTATATAAAACAGGTCCTATCAAACAAATCCAAGTGCACTCTCTGATGAGATTACACCTTTGGTTGGAAAGATAGCTGTGTTAGCATGTGTATATTGGTTAGCCAGCATCTGACTTAATACATGCAACACCGGTAAAGAAAAGTTAGCATCACACAGTCAAAATGAAGTATCTTCAACATGTAAAGAGCTGGCCAGCTAACTGACCACGGTTTAATCTGTAAGCTGGTAACACTGTGAAATCAGCCATGCCAAGGCTGCAGACTTACCCAACTGCTTGATGCACAGCACTCCAGCAAGATTTGCTAGCACTGTGCAAGATTTATTCATATGGTCTCAGGGCCAACAAGGATCTGACATTAAGGAACAATAAGAACCAGTGAGAAGAAGCAGGAGCCAAGCTAATCAGAGCTGGGTGCAACATTAAAATAAAAATCCAAAGATTAGCTACCAAAGTAGATGGGAACAGCCAGGGAAAGTGAACAGTATTTCCTCATCTTACGGAAATATGACTTTATGTGCTTACCAGAAATATAAATTACAAGTAAGCCAGGATAACTTAACCCTTTCTACAAAAGAACCATAACTTTACTAAATTAAGTGTATGCTGTACAGCCTACTGACAATTTTATTACCTTGCAAAAGCTTAGTTAGCATGTCTAAGAAAACTGTTTCCACCCCCCTTACCCATAACAAGTCAGCCTTTTCCAAAGATTTCCTAGAGATACAATATACTAAGCAGAAGGCAAATAGTTACCTCCCTCTTACCAAGCTGCCAGCAACTCCCCTCTAAGAGAGACTTTCAGAGGTACTCAAACTGCACTCAGGCGCTGTCAGGAGGCTTGTCAAATCCCATGTTGGGTAGGGAAACCCCCAATACATGCGGACCACTAAGAAGAATTCTAGTTCAGCCTCAACTGCTGCAAGCCCCAAGAAACAACTTATCTCCCGTTATTTCATCTGTCATTTTCTCAGCTGAAAAATGGGGATAAGGAAATGCATCACCTCTGTTACACACTCTGCTATCTACCAAGAGCAAAGGAACAATCACATTGTTTATTTGCCAACACTTATTTAATGATTTTCTCCTAAAAGCAACAGCCAGCTCTGGCTTTTAATGCTAATTAAAATTATCACAGGATCTGTTTGGCTCTCCACATTAACAACTACAACTTCACACTACATTTTTTTTCATATGAACCTTCCTAAATTAGAAAATGCTTAGCAGTTTGCGGGTGGGACTGGAACTAAACCACACCACCCAGCCACCAACAAACAAAATCATACAGAGCATTGCTTCCGCCTGTGCTCCTGGCTCTACCAACCTGCTCACAGGTCCCCTGCCCAGCACAAGAATGCTTCCTCTGCCCCATCTTGGCCATTCCTAGCCAGGTTCTTCCAGCCAGCTCCTGTTCTCCCACCAGCATTTCCACTCCTTACAGTTAGTTCCTACTGCCAACATTAACTCTTCTCTTTCTATCCTGGGCTGAAATCCTATCAGAGCAACAAAAATGAACTCCAATACACTTTGCACCAACTCACCTACAATTGAGCAGGCGGCCACAATGTGAGATGCTGTTCCCAGACATTTCATTAACTCCCCAGCCAGAGACTTCCCTAAATAATAAAAAACTCCACAACACAAAACCCACCACACCAAAAATCCCAAATGAAGCTTCACTAAGGGGAAATCCTGCCTGACCAATCTGGTGGCCTTCTATGATGGGGCTACAGAATGGATGGACAGGAGTAGAGCAGTTGATGTCATCTACCTGGACTTGTGCAAAGCGTTTGACACTGTCTCACATGACATCCTTGTCTCTAAGCTGGAGAGACATCAATTTGATAGGTGGACCGCTCGGTGGAAAAAGAACTGGCTGGATGGCCGCATATAAACTGTTGTTCTCAATGTCCAGCTGGAGACCAGTAACGAGTGGTGCCCCTCAGGGATTGGTGTTGGGACCAATCTTGTTCAACAACTTTGCCTGTGACATGGACAGTGGGATTGAGTGCGCCCTCAGCAAGTTTGCTGATGACAGCAAGCTGTGTGGTTCGGTTGATATACTGGAGGGAAGGAATGCCATCAGAGGGACCTTGACATGCTTGTGAGGTGATCACAACTTCATGAAGTCACGCTTGTGACTTTATGAAGTTTAACCATGCCAAGTGTAAGGTCCTACAGCTGGGTCAGAAGAATCCCAGGCACAGCGACAGGTTGGGCAGAGAAGAGATTCAGAGCAGCCCTGAGGAGAAGGACTTGGGGGTGTTGGTTGGTGAAAAAATGAACATGAGCCGGCAGTGTGCACTCACAGCCCAGAAAGCCAAACATATCCTGAGCTACATCAAAAGGAGCATGACCAGCAGGTCAAAGGAGGTCATACTGCTACTCTACTGTGCTCTCGTGAGACCTCACTTGAAGTATTGTGTGCAGTTCCTCAACATGAAAAGGACATGGAACTGTTGGAACAAGTGCAGAGGAGGGCCACCAGGATGATCAGGGGACTGGAGCACCTCCCATATGAAGATAGGATGAGAGAGCTGGGGCTGTTCAGGCTGGAGAAGAAAAGGCTGTGTGGAGATCTCACAGCAGCCTTCCAGTATCTGAAGGAGGCCTACAGGGATGCTGGAGAGGGACTCTTCATTTGGGACTGTAGTGAGAGGACAAGGGGTAACAGGTTCAAACTTAAACAGGGGAAGTTTAGATTGGATCTGAGGAAGAAATTCTTTACTGTGTGGGTGGTGTGGCACTGGAATGGGTTGCCCAGGGAAGTTGCGAATGCTCCATTGATGGCAGTGCTGAAGGCCAGGCTGGACATAGCCTTGGGTGACACGGTGTGAGGTGTCCCTGCCAATGGCAGGAGGGCTAGAACTAGATGATCTTGAGGTCTTTTCCAACCCTAACTATTCTACGATTCTATGAAAACAAATCACAAAAAAACAACCTTTAAATGCACTAGCTTATTGTGATTTTTAATTAATGACAGGATTTCAGGTAGTTCGCACCAACAGCCCCAAAAGCAGGGTGAGGGTAGCACGTGTGTGCATGCTTGGGAAGCCATTGTTCCTCTGTCAATACAGCTCGTCCTCCGACCCATCCAAGTTTCCAGCTGCCCAGTCACACAACTTTAAAATCCAACAGCTGGGTATTTTATAAAACTGCAGAACTCACAAGCCAATCCTTACATCCTTGGCAAGGAGCCTTGGCCAAAGCCCGAGGACTCAATAGGGACCATTCCTGCTCCACCTTCCTTGTTCAGCTGACTGCTAACGAAGACAAAGTTTGCCAGTCAGCCAGCTGTTTTGTAACCAGTTAAATGATAGAGTCAGACATACTGAATTTGTGCCGGGCAGTGGCTGGGATCCAGGATCTGCAACCATCTGGAAGTCTGCTTGGCTTTTGTTTCAAATCTACACAGCAGTGATAAATGGAAATAGCTCCCAGTTCTTCTGCTTTAACATAAAGATAATTAAAACAATTTTCATCCTCAAATAGCTCAGAAATGAAAGCACATCAAACAAGCTTAAATGAGACAGCATAGAGAATTTATTTAAGTAAAACCTGACTCTTTGGATCGAAAAAAAACACTCCAAAACAAAACCTCAGTTCAATAACAGAAAACAGTATTGTCAACAAGTTCCTGTGACTCCTTGTAAGAGAAAACACTCAGATTCAGGACTCACTGCATACTCCTCTCTCCAAGAAACATTAACTACTGTCTGACAAAAACTGACTTCTGCTGAGAAAGAGAACACCACAGGCCAGTATTAAAGCAATTTCAGTTTAGCTACATAGTACCTTCACTACATGCTGATTTTTTCAGTACTTTTCCAGAGTCCTGGTGCAAGCATAACTAGTAATTTGTTGTTTTTACAGACAGTTCTGAAGTTGCAGGTGACCCAGTTTAGATTTTCCTTTCTATATCACTGAAAGTATTTCTTCTTTGGCACCGTGTATCTATTCACTTATTTACTTCACTTTTTTAAGCTTTTCCATTATATTTCAGAAAAACTTCTATCTTATATCAGCAAATACAAATTTAGATGTTTTGATTTTTAACTACTTAAACACACATTTGTGAAACACTGAACTTGGGGCTTTTTTTCCCCTAAACCAAAATATAAACAAAGATTATCTTGTATTCTGATTTTACTTTGAAGCTTGTGATTATCCTGAAATTAACATGCTCCTTCCTTGAGACTATCATTAGTAAAGCTTTGGATACAAACCTCCAGCTGTACTCTGAGAAGTGATCCATTACTTTCACAAAGCAGTTTTGGAAAGCATGTTTACTGTTTGTCCTGATAGTTCAAGCTCTTTCAAAGCTGCCCATCTCTTTTCATCAAACTATGCTACAACAGGACTACCAATAAAAGTGAATACCGTTAACAGAACATAGGAGCTCAATTCTACCATGATCACAGTCATATCAAAGTTTCAGCACCAGTGCTGTACAGCTCCACACATACGTAACTGCAAGCTCAAACAGACTTAGAAAAAAGTATTTTTATCATGTCAATTGATTTAAAAAGTAAAGATCAGGTTTGTAAGTTCTGCTGTTGCAACAAATGCCTTGAGTATTTTCACCATGCAATATTCTGGGACAGAAGGTTTTTTTCTGTTCTTAAACCTCCTTGAAATCATACTGCCACCTTTATGCTCCTTATTCCTGTATGAAAATATTACAGCCACATATTCTTTCATAGCCTTGCATAAAGCTCTATACATTAAAATTAGTTAGGTCTTTCTACTTGCCATAAGATGCTGCCTGTTTGGATAGCTGGACTAGTTTTGGACTAAGCTGTTTGATCAAATTTTGAAAAAGTTTTTATTTATCAATATCATGCATCCATTTGCTGACACTGCCTTTTGGCTTAAATAGTCCCATATGCCTACATAGTGGTTACATCTGATGTATTTAGAGATAAAGTTCATTGAAACTTTTTTCCTGTTAAGTATTTCTCCATCTTTTCTTATGACAAAGGCTTTCTACACTTCCACTCATGCTTGTAACCCTCTCCTGCAATTCTACCACTTCAAATTTATCCATCTTTCACTAATGCAGGTAATCAGAATGTATGCTTTCCCAAGGAAGCCCCAGAAGGACTTGCAATTAATCTCCCTGCCCATTTCTACTAAAGGCAAAATAAAAATCCACCCTTTGATGCATGCCATTTGCCATGGTTGTATTGCCACTAGCAGACCACACTCACACTATGTAGGGTCAGTGTGAGTAGTTGCACAGGAAAGCCTCTGTATCTACTTTAAAAAAACCTCACACTAATACTGATCATAAAGGTTACGAAAAAATGGTGTTGGCATGAGAACACAGAAGCCACACTAAATCTTCGTCTGATATACTAGAATAGATAAAATAGTATTTTTTTTTGTTTCTTCCTCCCAACAGTCTATTCTGCTCATGGCAAGAGGAGAGTCAGGTCCAGCTCCACCTAGTAAATCCCTTTGCATCTTTCAAAAATGTGTAAGTTCTTGAAAGTTGTGAAACATTTTCTGCAAAAAACAGATTTGTACAAATGTTAAACTAGAGATACTTTATACAGTACACAGCTAATATAAAATACTCATTAAAGAACCTCCACAAGATAGTTAAACCTCACTTGTTCCACAGAGCCAGGACACTGATACATAATTAAGACACTTATAAAAATAAGTTATATCCATATAATTAATGGAAAATAACTCTCCTGAGGACATAAGAGGAGGAAAGTTGACAGATGCAATCTGCCATCCGCATGTAATTTCTAACTGGAGTACAAAACCTCTTCTCACCTTTTGAGGCTAGTCTAGGCACCAGGCCAAAGCTTTGCAGACAGATCTCCCACTGCCACGTCGCTAGTCCACAGCCAGAAAGCAGCACCTCATCCCTTCCCAATACTGCCCACAGCTTTGCAGCTGCAGAAAAATCACACCATTGCATGTAATGAGGACCTATCAAATTTGCTCAAAGGTGGTATTATCACTGTTCAAGTAAACTCATGCATGTAAGAAAGCATATTGCTATATGTGCTTATATTTCATTTAGAGAACATCAAACTATATTAAATGATGGCAAGGCCATAAATAACCCAATCTACTTGCAAACTATTCCCTTCATTATTTTCATTGTCTTCATGTAGCCACATTTTCTATCTCCTAACTCTCACATTTCAGAAGATACTTCAACCATTTATCCATTCACATTTATCCACTTACACTAACCCAACAATTCGTAATGCACTGAAAAGAATAAATTATTCTACACTACAGTGTAAGAAAAAAGGGACTAGAGAAATAAGGATTACGGCAGATGAGCAAAGACCCAGATATGCTAGCAAGGACAACACTGTAAAAGTCTATAAGGTCTGGAAAATTGAAAAACTTCTTACAGCAACTTTTTAGAGCATAATATCATCCTATTTGACTGCATTATCAAGAAATGCCAAAAGGAAGCAAAACAGTTGATGTATAACTTCAGTGATTTATATCCACAAATATTTCTCTACAGTAACATAGCAGCTCTCACACATCCACTGAAGCAACCTATTCAGATGCATAAAAATTAAAGTGTAGTTGCCTTGTACATTAAACAGACTGTGGTTACAGAAGTACATGAATGACTCGACTCTTATGTTTTATCCTGAAGCAGCTGCTCTGGTAGAGATCAGAGACCCTTTTAGTTGTACTTGATAGTATTGCCTAATTTCCACCCCATCGCCATTTCCTGCCCACTGAATGAGGCAGCTGGAACATCTGGGCAAGCACATCCAGCTCCGTTTACCTAAAGGGGAAAGGGTAAAGATATAATCCCACATACATGAGAGTTTGTAGGGAGAAGACACTCAATTAGGTCAGAATTTGATTTTTTTGCTCTTTAGCCATTAGATTTGTGCGCATCAGTTCAGGGTCAGCTGTAAATAATGTAATCCATCTGTTCTGTACCAAGTCCTGTAAAAGTGTGGTTCTAGACCTTTATGAAGCAAACTGGAACATATGATATAGTAGCAAAAACCTTCATGAGCCATAAGCTGCTACCCTGTTACAACACTTGATCTTCCCAGCATTGCAGGAGCAGGAACAGCTTAGTGCCACACAGTACTCTGCAGGAGTCATGCAACAAGGTATTTATTACCCGTATGTCTAATGAAATCTCCATAGAGTATTTCTGACTTCTGAACTTAAGTCACTGTTACCCCAACAACAGCTGAAGTTAACCAGAATGTGAAATATGAAGTAATTTTTGTTTGGTCCTTTAAGGTTTTTGCTGGATTTCTGTTGTTGAGGCCCTGCTGAACTAAACATAATTTAGTTTAATAACAAATAGCCCTAGAGGACGCCATGCAAATAGGAAATTACATTATGAGGCACCATGGTAGGAATTACCCACCTGCTTGAAGGCAAGTGAAGCACAGAGATACCAGAAAATTATGTTTCACTTTTTTCTAATTCTAAGTTACTTTCATCAGTATTACCTGAGAGCAGGAGAGCACCTACAGTAACCTAAATCACTAACTTCTGATTAGAAAACAGTGAGAAAACAACCATGTCAAGCAAGCTAGACTTCTGAACATTATCAATATATTCACAGAATTGCTATAAAATTAACCCTTTATCCTCAAAGCATCTAACATACATTTCCTGCCAGTACAAAATAGGTTTGAATGTTTCAGAGCACAGCTGAATGCCTGCAGGGTCACGGTGCACAAAGTGAGCAGCTGATCACTCTTCCAGCTATCAGACTGATCCAAAATCTTAAAACTGTCAAGACTCCACAGTTTACATGGAGATTATTTGGGATACTGGTGGCATTTCTTCTCCATCTCCAAACTACATAAGGTCACTTGCGTAGGAGGAGGCAACGTGCATGCTCTGCAAAAAACACAAATGTAGTGAAAGCACTGCCCTCTAACAGACTGGCAACTTAAACTTACAATTTATTTCTAATTTCAAGATGCATTTTCTACCATGCCTTTCTCTTGTCCATAAACACTAACAACCTTCCTGCAGCTCAGCCTGCTTTTGGGTTAGTCTCCAAGTCTAGGCTCTCTATATTCACAATGAGGCAAGCCATCATAGCTTAACTCCCTCCACTGTCGCCATGTCTGTGGCCTTAATGCTCCCTTCTGGAGCATGACAGCCAAAAGATGAGGTCACTTCACGACATTCCCATTTTCTCATTTCCTTCCCTTTTCATCCATGAATGCCCTTACCATCAAGCCAGAAAAGTTCAGACCCATTCCTCAAAACCAGCTTTTGAAGACGCCCATGGATTTTCTCTCTCTACATGGCTGGCTGGCAGGTACCATCAACAGTGACTACGATCCAAAAGCAGTGCCTTCTGGTCCTGCCAGGTCAGACTGCCTGGACTCTTACAAACTCCTCAGGGACTATATACCACAGCCTTCCTGTGTCATCTGTATCTGCCTGAGAGCCAAGACACAGCCACCCTGGCTACAATGTTGGGCACACCCCCACTACACATGTGGATGGACATGTTCTTCCCATACAACAGGCCTGTGTCCACATGCCTGCATTTTTAGTCATGCAAAGGCCACACGTCACACCCACTGCGTGAACAAGAGCATGAAGCAAATAGGAACAGGACAGAAAGGAATGCAGTGTGCCACACAGATCTGCAGCCCCTCCCTCACCCACATCTAAAGCATTCAAGAAAAGCCAGCAAAGGGCAAACACTGCACCAAATTAAGTATTGTGTATCTAGCTGCTCAGATCCCCAGACAGATTGTCAGATGGCACTGGCTGCTCAAGAGGGCTGCTTCTTTTGCAACACCAAATGCTGCAACTGTGAGACTCCAGTTTGGAGCATGAGAGTAGAAGTAATCTCAATGCATGGCTGAGGATCACCTTTAACAACTGTGCAACCAACAGAACAACATAAATTATACAGAGATACAATTAAAAGGAAAACCCTATCTCAGTATTGGAAAGCATGGGCAGCTGATGAATAAGGGTGCTAAAGAAAGGACAGGCAAGCAGGATACTGAGAAAAGCAGGAATGAGAAAAATCATTCAAGAGGAAGCCAATCCAGCAAAAATCCAGCATAAGAAACAGTTGTTTTCTTTCATTTGCTTTTCTCTGTGATGCCACACCTTTTAACACTTTCCAGCATCAGAAAATCAGTACTTGTAGCTCTTCACTCCCCAAGACATGCTTTGAAAACAAATTTCCTAGTTAACTTACCAAAGCAGATTTGACAGCAGCCAAGTACCCCTTTGCCCAGCTCAGGGGATGACTCAGCGGAAACTAGCCTTCAAAAAGCACGTTGTCACCCTTCAGTCAGTGCAACTGAATAGAAACAATTTTTCACCTAAAAAGCCATAGCCTCCAAGGTAGCCACAGTTAAATGCAGCATTGTATACTAGAGGAACAGCACCAACACGTTCTGATAAACATACCGACTTACTTTTCACCCACTTCTTCAAAGTTTTAGTATCACTAATAAGAAGGTATCCGCTGGAATTAGACTATAATTTCCTCAGAGTATCTCACAGAACAGAATATTAATATGTGCTAAATAACATGGATTAAAGACCAACATTTTAACTATTCAAGCCAAACACTCAAAGCAAAACAACAACCATGCAATCACCCCTTGGCTCGGAGAACAGACTTCTCCACACATGCACATACTCGGCTGAGTCTCGAACTTGCATCTTGAAATAGATCTAGAAGAATCAGGCATGTGGTATAACCCATTTTGCCTTATCTTGTTACAAAAGCAGGGGTTTTTTTCCACTTTCCACTTCAGTCTAAGCCTTTAATTCCTGACACTGAAGTATCAAACAAAAGGCAAAATACTAATGCACATAGTACAGCAACATACTTCATGAAGGAAGTCAAGCCCAAGCTGTGCTTTTGCTCTTCCACCTTACCGCCTCTATCAGCAGTATTCAGGCTTTTGAGTTCAGGCATTACACACTCCAAATAAACCACAACCTCTGCAGTTCCAACTGTGTCACTTGTGCTCTGTTAATTTATCTTAATAAAGTGATGCTTCTGTCTGCCATATGTTTGCTAGTAAGAAGACACAGAAAGCAATTCTTTCTCCTCTGTGAGATGTCATTACACGAGCCTGCAAGAAACACAAGCTGACCAGAAGGAAGCCTACTCAATGCTTTCATTATCCACAAATGCTATCATCTTTTTTTTTTTCCCCTCTGCTGCATTATTCCACATCAGTAAATAAGTAACAAGTGAACAACAATGCATAATACTTAATAACATATCTACATCAGCTCAGGTGTCAGCAAGCATAAGGTCACTTATGTTACATGAATTGCCATTGAACAGGCAACACAATAAAGGTGATTTAGAAAACAGAATAAATTCTAGCAGCTAACAAATCTTGCACTAAAGAATGGTTAAGGTGATCTTGAAACAAAATCAGGACAACTATACTCCCACACTGTTTCTGCCTCCAGGGTTCAAAATGATCCCACCATCTTACTTCACATCAGTGAATCATGCAGAAATACTTCGGGCACAAGATAACATGGGGATTTATGCTACAAATGTTAGCATTTTACTAGTGGGTGAGCAAGGAACAGGGAGCAACCATGTAAAATTGACATAGCTGCACAGAGTGCACCTACAAACTAAGCAGAACACATTCTCTTCTGCCAGTTTAGATTAAAAGCATGGGGAAATCTGTCCACAACATCCTAAGGATATTTGAGGCTGGCAAGGGCCATCTAAAAATGTTGCTTATTGAAGTTTTTATTAGCAGCCTCTTGAGAGGGGCGTCTCTTTTCTGAACATTGCATCTGAAACATTCTTGAAAGCATGAAGTATACGTTTAAATACATACACACACACACTTTCTATTATTAGAGTTCTGTGCAAGAATCTAATAATAGAAACGTCCGTAGTTATGTATAAAGCAATTATAAGAGACTTATATATAAAGCATGCTTTAAGGCATGTGCATTGCTGCCACAGAATAGGTATGCACTTAGTCAATATAGAGAAATCAGACAAGCCTATCACATTCATCTGCAGACTTCAAGTGTTTCATTTCAGTTATCAGAAATCCAACAAAAAAAAAAAAAAAACACCACAACCTAATTAAAAAAAAACAAAAAAAAAAAACAACACAAATGCAGAATACTGAATCCTTCTTGACACTCCAATTTAGTAGCTTCTGGAGGAACTAGAAGCAGATGCCAGAAGAAACGAATGCCACACATCAGTATCAGCTGCAATCTGTCTTCTTCAAGAAATAATATAAAATACACACTTAATTACTTAGGAATTGTTTGATGCTTCATATTACACAACATTATGCACAGTTGCAGTTTAGTAAGGAGAATATCCAAATGGTAACTTTCTGCAGATACCACCATTATAAACCGTCACCAGTAGAAATACAAATAAAGTATGTTTCTTATACAGTTGGTGTTGTAGTCAGCATTTTGTCTGTTATCTGCTAACAAACAACACAATTTGCTTGTAAACAAAGGATTCCTTGGATCAAAGGCAGAAAGCATGTCACCGGTGAAACTGCATGTTTTAATCTCTAAGCTCAAGGAAAGCCATCCTTTCCAAATTAAAAGCCCTGTGAAGATTTGCTCAACGCTGTGCTACCTGGGCCCTCCAGGGAATATTTCTGCTCAGGAACAGACTTTAACACAGACTATGCTTTTCTTGTGTACTTGTGCAACTGCAGAGTCATTTTTCATCCAGAGCAGAGCACAGATTTAACATCCGCAGCAGCATTTCTGAAAGGCAACTAATCTCTCCAATACTGTTACAAATTCCACAATAAATCATGTTTAATTAGTTTTTGCTTTTTTCCTGGCTGTCTGTAATCCAACAAAGAGGAGGCTTCCAATTTCAATTTTGCAAAAGGGTGCTTAGAATATATTGGCAAAAATGCAAACTACTGCATCCCCACTGGAAACTGGAGTTATCTGCTGAATGACACACAAACATTCCTGCCTGTAGATGGCCTGTTACCGTTGTGTACCGACCGTCTCCTATTTCCACTGCCTTGTTTGAAGAACTTCCCTCTTCCCACATACCTTCCTTCTCCAGGGACAGATCACACATGGACACTAAATCTTGGCCGTAAACAACGTGACTTTTGATATTCCTGTCTCCAAAGGATCCTCAACAGCTGCCGTTCAGCAGCACAGAGAAGATCACAGAGGCACAAATCCTCTGTGCAACATGTTTGAGAAACCCTTTGCCTCACTGATGTTTGGCACAGCTGAGATTTACACAGGGGCTGCTAGCTTCCTCCGCTATTTATTTTATTTGCTGTACACTAAGGGCTATTGCAAACAAATGGGACTTTGGTTTTGTGCACTGTGCTGCAAGTTATTATTTTGTTGCACTGGGACATTTGATTTCCAGTCTTAACACCCACTACCATGACACCTTGGTGGAGAGCCAGGAAGCTCTCCCAGAGCATCCCAAACTGCTGCTGTCACAGGTCACTCCATCTTCCCTCATGTCTCTGCTTCTGAGTGGAGTAGCAAACTGTATTGAGAAGAAAAGTACTATGGAGAGTAGTTTGTTTTATTCAGCTGCATATGGGATATTTATGTAATTATTTGTATTTTGTAGGAATTAAGATCCTCACACTCAAACGTTTATTCACACTGTAAACCTTACTACTCACCAGACCAACAACCTGCGTTTTTGAGGGAAAAGCCAATTATATTAATTAGAAAGCTCATGAATACAACCACACACACACAGAAGTTTGCTGCATGATACGTATTTTCTTGCACAACTTATAAATTGTATAAGTTTAAACACCCTTAACTGTTCCTCTCTCATCAGAGAACTTCAAGAAATCTACAAAATGGAAAAAAAAATGAAACCACAAATTCACTGTTAGGAAAGAGGTACGATGCAGAAATCAACTTTCTGCTCACTAAATGCCACATGTAGGGAGAAGAAAAAAAAAAGTGCCAGAATAAACGCACTTCAGATGGGAAGTTACAGACTTTTCCAAGAGCTTGTGGTATGGAGCTACACCTCTAAGCTTCTTGGCTGTAGTAGAATATCAGCTTATTTTGGATGCTGTCTTCATTTCTTGTCCGTTGGCCAACTATAGGCTAACAGCATGAAAGGTCCCTCTCACCGCCATCCCAGCAGTGATCTCAAACCCAAACCAGGTGAATCCCAATGGTTCAAATAGAATTCAAAAATTATAAACTAAATCAATTTCCACAGACTCATCCCCAAGCATAAACTACCTAAAAGCTACTGAGCTAGGAAGAACAACATCCAATACTCCTGGGGCAACAAACATTTCTGTGACAGCAGGATCCCTGATACAACCACAAATGCTTTAAAGCTAACGAGAGGGAACCACAAAGTGCTGAAGCTTAAGAGAAAAACACTAATCGACTGCTTCTGGGCGAGACCCGAAATGACCCCAGGAACACTGCCAAGAATCTTTTTCTTACTGGTAGCACCATCAGCGCGTCCTGCGCAGAGATACACAGGTGGAAGCTGGGCAAGAGCACTGGTGTACCAGGTGACAGCGACAAGATTTCTCCACTCAGGGAGCAGCCCATCGCCCATTCCCAAGGTTTATGGAAGAGATGCCTATACCTATATTTCCAACCAAGCACACACATTGTGTTATCCATGGCCAGACCAGTCGCTTCCCATACAAAAGGAGCAGAGCTCCAGATCAGTACAGGCACCAAGGTGCTAGCAGGCCTGGCAGTCTCAACCTTTTTTAAGCAAGCTCAGTATTTCTCAAAAAAAAAGTTGAGAAATACTGTTAGGACTTAAAAATGTGCGCAAGTTTGAAATCCCATTACCTAGCACATTGCTAAGCTCGAGTTAGACTGGTTTGGCACCTTTCAGGAATGTACTAGTTGAGCCCTGGGTTCTGCAGGGTAAGTGGTTAGGGGATACAGCAAATGTGGTCAGGGCTCAGGGAACCAGGATACATGAATTCTGTTCCCACAAGTGCAGCACTGAGTTCAAATGAAACAAAAAAAAAATGGAAAAAAAAAAAAAAAAGGCAGTACAAAAATCCAAAATAACCAAAAAACCCACCAAATAAGAATACTCAATTTTTCCATATCTCAGCTTCCCCATCTGTGATGGAGAAACCATCACTTTAGGGAATCAAGCCAATACTTTCAGGTACTTGAGACACACAAAGAAATGCAAATAAAATACTAATATGGAGAGAGGCAGCTGCCCCCCACCTTTTAGTTTACAGATATAGACGGGATAAATAGTTCATTACGTTTAACTCCAGGCCGCACCAACTCAGCCAAAACCTTATTTAAATAGAACGTTTCTGAGAAGCGGGAAGGGGGGGAAGACAAGAGGGGAGGGATGCAGATGTGGTCTTAACCTAAGCGAGGTTAAGCTTTTAAAAGGCTTGTTCTTTTTTTCACTCCGTCTCCTGGTAGCATGCCATTTTAAAAAGGTGTCTGGCAAGCAAAATAAAAAGTTTCCAGGGTTTTCCTTCCCATAGCCGCCTCAGCCAAGAGCCGTGCGGGGAGGACGGGGCCGGGAGAAGTCTCTCGCGCCTTAATCCAGCTTTTTCTCCAACATGCCCTCTGGATCCAGACGCTCTGAGAGGGAGCTGCGGGCGAGGAGCAGCCCGGCTGGCCTCACCTGCCCGACACCCCGAGCCGCTCAGCGGGGACCCGGGCGCGAACCTGCGCTCTCCCGCCCCCGGGCCCGGCTCCCGCA
>JASSUY010015111.1:0-22324 GCA_032466535.1 Forpus xanthops
TTGTTTTAATACACAAGGACGCATTTCTGATTCTAAATGTTTGCTGTTCATTTCTAGCACAATGTGCTGTAAGGTGACAATGCCTGTGAAAGGAAGAAAAGAGAATGACATATTCAGCTGAAGACACTGAAGTCATAAATTGAAGAATTTTAATGTTGGTCAAGGAAAGTAGACAGAGCTTACAGAAAGAGGCTAATAGTTATATTTTAAATGCAGTAAATTTGGCTTAAAAAGAGTGCACTTTTAATAGAAACAGTGATGTCTTCTGAAGAGCAGAAGAGAAAAGTTATTCAGTATTACCTCCAGATCTCCATTTTTCATATTTAAAATTGCTTTCCGTATTATTTATAAAAACGGACATTAAACCTCAGTTTCTGCAAATTCTTAGAAGAAGTTTAAGCAAGCAGATCAGCATCTAACTGGTCTATAAAGACTTGACATAAAGTAGGAAAGGAGTTCCTTGTTTGTAAATTACTCAGTCAAGCTAATGTCTATGCACTAAGAACAGGTTACCCCTATTAACTCCAGGAGAAACACAGAACAGACTGATATACTCATTGTTGGGATTTTTTTCATTTACGCCATCCTAAATATGAAAAAATATTTTGGTTTTTTTTTAATATTTGCATTACTGACAGCAATATAGGCAAAATATTAGAATAGAACTACAGCATTGCATTGTCCCCTTGAGTGAATTTAAGTAAAACCTTGCCTGTAGAAGAAACAGTGACAGAAGACAAATGCATTTTAAATGAAAGGAAAACAACTAATATCAGGTTTAGGCCATCTGTGGATTTTGAACTTTGTAGAGGCTGTTTCATCATGATCCATTTCATTATCTAGACTTTTTCTTAAATGCCACCTTCCACTTGATTAAATAATGTTTTCAGGGAAAAAACTAAACGCCTAATATCAGCAAGAAAGCTAAAGGCGAATAAGAGGCAGATCAGCTAAATATTCAGAAACTGTCACTTAAAAACTACATCCTTTTCTGGCTTGCTTGCAATTTTGGAAAGGAGGATCACCCAAAGAAATGCGTAACAGAATTCTGACCCATAATTACTAGATTAATAAAAGTAATCTGCAATATGCTAGTATACTGGAATATCAGTTTTCAAAAACCTGACATTTAAAAAATGGCATATTAATACATTCCTTAAAATATGACCTGTCATTCTGCTTCCTTGAGGGTGCTGAATCATTCTCAGCTATTCATTTTGCATTATTTTGTTCAATTTTAAATTTCTCAAGTGACTTACAATATTTCTCATGGGAGATTATTCTGAAGCTCAGTGTATTCTACAGTCCACAACTTCTTTCCCAATACTCATTCTTATACTCTGTCTATTATATCAAATTATTTTTCAGCACAAAGACTGTGTTATATCTTTACACATTTATACCAGCTGTAGCCAGTAAAATTGTGGTATAAAAAGTTGCTCCCACCAGAAGATTTTAGTCCTCATTTATAACCAACATGGGTCTTAAGTATCACTTCCACAGACTACTTTTTTTTATTATATATGAACAGATTTATTTCTCAAAAATATGCTTATTAAGCACAGAAAATTACCATATATTCTCAGTAATGCTTACAGTGAAATTAATGACTAAATTCTTTTTTTGATTCATGTCCATGGAACTTGGCCCAGACACAGACTGTTGGATGACACTCAAATAATGTAATATAAAAAGCTTTATGACTATTTCCCTATTGTAAGAGGATAATGTGATATAGTATGTAAATAGTGAATACCTCAATGCTTAATTTTTTTATTTTTTTTTTTTTATTTATGGAACTTATTTATATAATTTGTGAATCTTCCTGTGACCTTCAAGACTCCAAGGAAAGGATTCTTTCCAAAAGGATTCTTTCCAAAAGGATCTTTTGGTCACAGAGCAGTACATTTTTGGATGCTGTAAGCCTCAAATGACATTTTGAAGGTAACATAGGATTTCTAAAAGCTGCACTTCATATGGGCATACAATCTGCCTGACCATGCTGATGTCAGCACCAGGCATGACAGGGTTGCTTTCATGCAAGTTCCATACATGGTTGATGGGTCATTGCCAGTACTGTCTCCACCCAGTAGATGCAAGCCCTTCACTCTAACAAAGGAACAGAACATGAAGAGATAGGGAGACTGTTCTCTATTTATGACCAGGTACAAAGAGTGATCTTGTTTCACTGTGGTATGAGCAGATGCATTAATAACCAGGCCTTCATTTTTAAAGACTGCTACCAGATGACTTTTCATTCAACTCTTGTCTAAAGGGCGACATCACCCAGAATAGTCTTAAAAGTTAAGCAAAGGAAAAGGAACAAAAGTTTTATACTGCTGCACCAGAAGAGCTCCTGCCTGAATAGAATTTAACCAAAGTTTGCTTACATTAGCTGCTAGGAAGCCTGCAACTGCTGAAGACTTCTCTGTGATGCTACTGCTCCAAGGTACATGGGAACTGCTGAGCAACAATGACCAGTGCTCTTCTTCATCCTCCTGCTCCTCATCCTCCCAGTGACACTCGTCCATCATGGTCAATCTTCTCACCACCCATGTGGTGCCAAACAGAAGTCAGCTGTAGGCCTCTCCCAAGCACCATCTCTGCCTACAGTGTTGATCCTTGAACCAAACCATCAGCAACAGGACTCTGAGCAGGGCAGGGAGGAAATACTAGTTATTTTCAAATATTTTAGTCTCCAAAGTATTTTTTTTTGGAAAATGAAAGATGAGATAAAATGTGTGATTGCAATTGCCACCAAGAACCACAGATGCCTTTTCTATGAACAGAAGCAAATTGCACTCATCTTGCAAAACCCAAGAATGCTCTGTCATTCCAAAATGGTCAATAGCTCTCTCTCTAGCACTGCTGTGTCTAGAAACAGTGACACAGGCTCACTAAAATGTTGAACCCATTGATGCTACAGCAAGCATGACTGCATAGGGATGCCACTCCAGTCACTTTGGGTGTAGGTACAGGAGAGATGGTTGGTATCTGGGGAATCAGGATCATGATGCAGTTTGCAATTCCCAGAGATCAAAGGTAGAGAAAATCTGGAGGGAAACTACAGGCAACTCTCCCATGCTCCCCTGCCAACACACCCATCCTGTCATTTCCCTATGGGATTTTTCAGAAGATGGATGATACGCCAGGATGGGGAGAGATGGTAAAGGTGAGCACAAAGGAGAAAGCAGTGCTAGCTGTAGCTCACGGTTCATCTTCTGCAAGGGCAGTGCTGTGTGCCCAGAGCTCAGCAGCAAAGAGGACAGGAACAGCTCTAAGGTAATGATTAGAAAACTTTACCCTAGGCGTACTCTTAGAAGCTGATTATACTCAGATCATTTCAGTTAAATACTTCTCGTGTTATGCATGTAACAGGATAAACTCTGCAGTGACACCACACCAAAAGTTGCAACACTTAGAAGTCCCATGTTAACGGTGATTCTGGAAAGGTTTGCAGTAAAACTGAAATCTGGCCTTCCCATACTTAATCTGAGTAATCCTGTGCATTAAAGTCTATGAATGGGCAATGCCATATAGATAAATGACAGGTTAAACACCCCACCCTCAGTTCACCTATGTCAAATATGGATGCTGACCTGCAGAGAACTACCTCCTCTAAGTCTCCTCAGTCTTCCTTCTTGCACAGGAAAGCCTTGCTCTGTCATATCCTGAACAGGTGCCTAAACTATAAACAGTAAGGAACAGTAAAGTTTTAAAGAATAAAAGAATTTCAAAAATGCAAAACTATAAAAACATTTTTAATTACATTTGGTTAAAAGCTACTTCATTCACTATCGCTTTTTACCATCTACACTTATTTTTTAATGAGAACAATTAATTTAGAAATTATAGATTTGCAAAAAAATTGATCTAGGTCCTATGAAACCAAAAGGAAAATATGATGGAAAATTTGATATTTAGGTGACCACTGTCTTTGAATTGGTATCACACAGAATGATGGTGGGTTTTTTCCCCCTCTGCGTGCAGGTGAATATTATAATGGTTGGTTTAAGCTTTAGTTTAACAGCACATGAAGTCTGTATCTTTCAGCTGGATGCATTTATTTCAAGGTACTTAGAAGCTGACTTTCATGAGATTATTTAGGCAGTGATTATTTTTGTTGAGAAATGTGTCCTTTATCCTACTCATTCATCCACTGCTAAGATATTTCTGTTTGTCAGAAAGCCTCCATTTCTGATAAATGACTGAAGACTGACTGCTACACTTTATTAAAAAGTAATAACAATTTTTGTACGCACCCTTCACATTGTAAGGGGGGGACCATGAATCAAAGGACACTGCCTGTCTGGGCCTGATAAATGCATCGTTTACCAGCTGAGGAGTTATTTAGGACTGGCTATTAATTTAAATCACATTTATCTTCCCTGAATGGGGGGAGGTTGCTGTGATAGGACTGAGAATGACCAATAGTGCAGCTAAGTGCACATTATTTATTACTACCGCCTGTAAAGCACTGCACATTATGCTAAAAAAAAAACCCTGTGCCAATTACCATGGTTAATCTAGTCAGGGCAGTAACAAATTTCTTCCTAACATGAGCCAATTTCTACACTTTTTAGAAAGTCAGTGTTTGCTCAAAATTCCTGATCATTAAAACCAGAGTATGTATCCTATCCTAAGACATGGTAGCCAATACTAGCACCCTTCACCCTTGTCTTCTCTTTATCAGAAAAAAAAAAAAAAGAAAAAGTCTTCTTTACATATTTAAAAACATATTTCTGGACTGCAATAAAGTCATGCGAACTATGTTTTCTAGGAGATTTGGGGTTTTGTTTTGAGGCGTCTTAACAAAGAGCAGCTTTGCTGAGGCTTAGGGAGCAGTTAAGCAGAGATGCTCTGGGTCACTGCCATCTAAACTTTTCTGGAAAATTCACACATAGAACTAAGGTAATTCTGATGGAAAACATGATACATAGAGCTTTGTAAAACCTAGTGTATGAAGTCAGCCTAGTGTATGTGCTTTTGAGAATCAGCCATCTGTCCCTTGTTGCTATGGGGTAAGGTAGAAGTTGTCAAGGAAAGTGTTTCTGAAATTTATAAGCGTAACTAAAATAAATGGGTTTTGAAGAACAACTACCGAATGCACTAAGTGCATCTGCAGTGGTGGATGGTCACCTCCTGATAACTTGCTAAGGACAAGAAATTCATGAGATAGCCAGTGTGGTCTCCATTTTGGCCATCATCCCAGGTCACTCACAGAGCGCAGGGACACAGAAAGGCAGACATGGGCACATGGAGAAAAGAAGGAACTGCAGACACTGAAACCACAGTTCTTCTTGATTGCAGAATAATATCGATGACACAGATAAGAGTAAAGCAGTACTTTATTTATCCTGAGTCATTTACATTCACACTCACTATTCTTGTTCCACACTTATTACAGCATTGGAGTCCCTCCTGGCATTCAATGGGAATGTTTTTATTTAATGCTGGCTGGTCATTCATCTCCAGCAAGCAAAACCTATTTTTTTTCCACTGGTTATGAAAATCTTAGTAATAAGCAGGTTTCTATGAAATTGTACTCAACAAGCAGCAGTGATTGGTAGTTGCTACATTGACAGAGTTTTGTCCATACTTCATACTCTGACAAGTTTATCACTACTGTTGCCTTACATGTCAACAATCTTATAACTGGAAGAGCAGGTAAGTAATGAATGCCAATGTCTAATGCCATCCAGTGTTATATATGAGTAATGCTGTTCTTGCACGCTTGTTGCATCAACTCCCAGTAGCAATTACGCCTTCATCATTAAAAGAAAAGTACAAATGGAGAAAGTGCTGAAGTTTCCATGCTGTTAACCTGAGAAATAAGGAGGAAATTTTTGTGAAATTAATCCTGAAATAAACAAACAAAAATGAGAATAAAAATATACAGACACATTATAGGAGAGGATTCATTCTAGCAAATTGTTATAAATACAGGTCTCTGGAAGTCTGAAACATTTAAATTAGACATAAGACCTTCATAATTTCTTTTAAACAGTGACAGTAATTAACTAACTGAATAATTAGCATACTGATTTTTTCTATCAAGAGAATATTTTAAGGCAAAATGGTAGGGATTTTGTTTGGGTTTTTTTTGTGTTTTGTTTCGTTTGGTTGTTTTTGTTTTTTTTTTTTTTTTTGTTTTGTTTATCCTTGAAGTGTATCTGATGCTCTTATTCAGCTGCATAACAGTAACATTCAGTTACATAACAGTAACTATCCCAGGACATTTTATTGCAAAGAAGATCATCGTGATTATTTCCTCCCACCTAAAACTCAATACAGCTCTGGGAATCTGACTTTCTTACTGGTATAAGCCTCCTGTTTATAACTCTGAGGATTTGTGGTATACTTTTGGAATTTAGGGCTGGAAGTGAATGTGGGGACTATGCCATGCTCTTGCAAGCAGCCATATCATGTAATCTTTTCACACTTATCAAACTCCTCCTTTAAAGCAATTAGCTTTTTGTTCCTCATCCTTTACACCATTACCATGCTTAGGAAGGTCTTCCAGGGATTGATTGCTGCGCTAGATAAGATCCCTTTTTATAATTTCTAGCATATATGCACTTATCTATTTCTTTTCATGCCAAAACTGGCATTGAGCTTAAATAATTCCCTCTCTCCCTTGTATTTATCTCTATATGTATTTATAGACTACCATCAAATCTCCTTTGGTATCCAGCTTTTAGGTTAAACATGCCAAATTACTTAGGTGTCTTTTTGATATTCATACACCAAGTGTTAGTAGTGTTTCTCTGTGTTGCTTCCAGTAAGAGTTCAATTTTCCTTTAATATATACACAGTCCTCAGGATTAGGTTTTAATAGAGTATTACACAGCGCTACTAATGCTTTCCTATCCTTTCTGGAAATATCTCCATCCTATACCTCAGAAAAACATTTGCCTTTTTTCACAGGTACAGCATATTGTCAGCTTACAGTCATACTGTGATCAACTAGAGAGTTTAGGTCTCTCTCCTCTTGGTGATTTCTGACAGATGAGCTCTCAGCTTATAGCAGAGTATTTGTGTTATTAGTCCCTGAGTGACTGACCTTGTACTTTGCGCTATTGAATTTCATCTTACTTCTATTCCTGTCGATCTCAAGGCTGTCTGATTCTTCCATTGCGATATCCAGATCCTCCTCTGTACCGATGATGTGTCCTGGCACCAATGTTTTCAAAACTTCTGTGCACTAGTAAGATCTCTAATAAAAATAAAGCCATGGCCTTACTGAAATGTCTCAAAACTGGACCAGGAGAAACTACTGCTATACTCCACATTAATAGTCCCTTTTTTTATAAACTCCAGTCACTACTGTTTTTAGTCAGTCTTTTGCCCACATTATATATCTCCTCTGACAATCTTCAGCTTCTCCAGCTTTATTAGTTTTACTGAGCTTATTTGCACCTTTGGTCTGATGTTTGATATCTGAATATCTTCCATTTGTATGTTGCCAGAGATGCAAGGATGGACTCTTATGCTCTTTAGTAGCTGTTTCTTGACACCTTATTTCCAAATCAGTGTCTTACTGTGCGTCAGATAGATAACTCTTTCTGAGTATATAGGTCTGAAACTTTATGAAACTGCACTGGGAGGAGAGAATAGAAATGGGACAGACTGCCTGGTGGGACTGCAGCTTTATATCCTCTGAGACAAAGCAGTGAAACAGAACATGGGCACCGAAATGAACAGAAGTGCATGACTCAAATATGTGGCAAAAAAGAGTAGAGTAGAATAGAATATAGTAAAATAAATATTTTTAGGTCAATAGCTGCTATCATTTCATACAATTTTTCATTACCCACAGTAGTACAGACTGAATATTCAGGACAGGAAGATTTGCCCTGAAGAGTTTGCATGTCAATCATTTGTAGTGCAACAAACGGGTCATATCCACATTGGGTCACATTTTACTTCACTTACTACAAATTCTCCAACCTAATACTTAAGCTGTGTTATACTAAAAAAAATATTTTTGATCATGTTTGTGCCATGTTATGACTTTAAGCATTTTGTTTTCTACATAAACTATAGAAAAATCCTTGACCCAGTTAATCCTCAGGCTTTGGTCTTTCTCTGAGTAAAAGATATACAGACATCTCTGGAGGTAAACACAGAAGATCACACTACTTGTTTTATTGCTTCAATTCTTTCCTTTTTATCAAGAAACATTTGTAGGAGCTCAGTCTGTCTTACTTCCTCTGCTTGCACTGCAGGTATTCAAAAGACAGTCAGTCTTAATTATCCCAACCCCCTTCACACATTCCCACACTCAATTAATAATGTTCAGTGATGTATGAAGCTGAGTTTACATTAATGTAATTTTTTAATACATTAGAGTGGTGCACATCTCAGGCATTTTATAAATAAATGCCACTAATTTATAAATACTCATGCTACCCGGGGGAGCACAGACTGTGAAGGGGAAAGGGCGACAGGGGTGCAATCCTCTCTCTTCCCACTCCCATTTGTAGCTCCTGGGGATGCTCAAAGAGATTAAAACTTCTCTTGCCAAATCCCAGGACATGCAGCTATTACTTACTGTGCACAGAGCAATACAGCCTAGTCTCAGAAAAAAGCAGCTCTGGATCTTACTCTTTGTTGGTCCTGTTATAAAAATTGAATTTTTCTTTAAAAAAGGAAAGCAAAAAAGGTTCATATATATCAGAATAAAAATTTCTCCCTCAAACTATATTCCTGATGCCTTTGCAAAGCCTGGAGCTCTGTAATAAATATATGTTTCAGCGTGTGGGAAGCTACAGGACAGAAGAGTTTTAAATTCGAAGTCACAGTTACCAGATCAATTAAATGGAGATTATCTGTCACTTACATCACAGTTAGTTGGAGTTAATTCATGATTTTAATTCCACATTGCAATTTGGGCCCAGAGGGCAAAATGGTACAGAAAAGCCTAAAATAAGAAAGAATCACAACATGAAATTTCAAAAGTCGGCATGTTGTTTGGCTTGGTCTTGAGCTTTACGTGGGTATATATGGTGAAAGTCAACAAGATGCAGCACTATGTTATTTGAAACCACTGTTTTATGGTCATTGATGCCAAATTTCTGAGAATTGTGGCTCATTTTTATTTCAGTGGTTATTTAAGACTGAACATTTCTAAAATCGGGAATTATCACACACTTGTACAGTGCCTAGCACATGTGTTTAGCAATAGGCGTAAATACTTCTCCAAACCAGTACTAAATTATATGTTACAACGCAAAAAAAAAGAAAGAAATTTTTTTTACATGTAATACACTCAAGTAGAAAGAGAAAGAAAGTTCTAGTTGTCTCCTCAAATGTTTGCAGAAGCAATTTATCTATGACAGAGAAAACAGAATTTTACAAAATGAGCCATAAGATTAAATTTATCATTTTTGTTCTTTATTGCTGACATCTCTCATCTTTATTTTTTTAGAAATTAAAAGAGAGTCTTTTCTTCTTAATTCAAGCTCAAGGTGAAGATACTATTTAGGTAATTGTATGAAAACTTGAGTTTTGGTTTTAAGTCAGTGTCTACAGTGCTTTTCTCCTGCTGCGTTTCCTGTGTGATGGTCTCAGAATATGCAGCTGCATTGTTCTTTTTGGGCTATGTTTGCAGACTATTTCTAGCCCACATCAATGCAATCCAAATAATCCTCAGAAGTTGCTTCATTATTTATTAGAAAAAGCAATCTGGCATGCGGTGTGTTATCGACAGCTGAAATCCAATACTCAAAGGTCACCAAAACAAATACCAGAAAGAAAAGGTGTTAAGGCAAATAAAAATACACCTTTTTAATTTTGACTGAATTGATTAAATAACAATTGAGTGGTGTCACAGGTCATAAGGCTTTGAGACATAAGGTCAGCTTAATAGAAAAGAGCCTGGGGCCATGTCACAGGGTATGCTCTGAGGCCTAGCACTGAGGCCACATCATTGTGCTTGCTCCTGCCCTTACCCCATGTAGTCTGAAATGAAGAAATGCCTAAACAGAATAGAGAACAGTCTAAATAGACTAGTGCTTATAGCTGAGGGCTACCCCCTGAGTCAAGGCTGTTTAGAGCTGATTGCTTTATTTGAAGTGAGTACTGGACATCTCCCAGTAAACATTTTATAAAATTCAGTAGGCCGAGAGAAAAAAAAAAGAAGAAAGAAGAAAGCACAAAATCTGAAACCAACAAAAAAATCTCTACACCAACAGTACTCTATAATATATGTACATCTTGTTATGGACTCGCGGCTGAGCCCAGATATTTCAGGACGTACCCAAAATGAGTGAAGTAGAAAGTGAAATACCTTAAATATATTGAAACAAAAAGAGCTTTCTATGGGATTTTGAGGATGAAAAACTGTGTTGTATCATACACACACATACATTCACACTAATATTAATTAATACTCTACCATTTGTGTAGCAGTGCTGGGGTTTTGCATGCTAAATTGTTTTGTTCCTAAAAATATCTAGTCCAGGGAATCTACTGCCACAGAAATGCGTGCACTCAGATGTTGTGACCAATCTTTTTGAAAGGGTTTGATAATTTTACATTTTGTAATACAAATGAAAAATCTTGGTCTATATCTACTTCAACCATCTATCTAACTTGTGCCCCGTCAAAGCATGTGAGAAACTATGACCTCAGCAAGATAACTGGAATACACATGCAATTATTGTATTCAGGAGTCTGCTCCTAGAAATTCAGCATATGAGAAATTCAGTGTAGGAAAATAAAAACATATCCATGACTATCTTCTGGCTCCAGAAGAGACTAAGGCATATCTTCCTATTCTGTGGCTGCCTGTTCTAGTACTCTTCTCTCTGGCTTTCTTTACATTATTTCCACCTTGGACTGAAGGTGCTAATGAAGTGTATAATAAAATTTCTCTATTGAAGAGAGCTGATCTGGAAATAGGTTGTCTTTTTCTTGCATGGACATGTGTAGTCTATTTTGGTTCACCAATGCTCGAGCATTCATTTGAAAATGAGCCCCTGCAAATTACATTAGTTCCCAAACTTCCCATGGCAATGGTGCTGTTAAATTTTGCTCTAGTTTTTGGCTCAGTCATGTTCCCACTTAAGGAACAGCTAAACTTCTGCTGGTTCTCAGGACAGTGATTCTGATTTTCATTTATTATTTAAAATATAATTTTACAGACTAGTGCACTGACTCGTAACATGACTTGAGAACTGGGAAGTTCTAGAGTCTACATATCTACTCTTCACTTTTCAAAATTGGTCATTATCTATGAAACATAAGACAATGCACAAGCCAAAAATATTTTAATCCAGTTCTACAACTATTAATAAATTATAATTTTCAAATATAAAAAGGATTTAAGAAATTAAGGCTTGGGATCAATTAGATGACAACAAGCAAGTGTCTCATATGACTTTATGGTGGAAAGAGTGCTTTTTACCAGTAAGAACCTTACACTTTTTTTAATGTATATTCTTCTTAATGACCAGTTGTTACAGCAATTTTAATTGTTTGGAGTTGGGAAAAATAATGGCCTGTGTTTTAAAATTCTTAGTCTATCTATTTTCTATACTTCTTGTCCTGGAAGAGTTTGTTTCCTTTTTGATCAGTTTATTTTAAAAAATAACCCACAGCTTCAAAAGATAGTGCTTTAAAATGTAATTATATAAACAATGAAGTTCAGGACCTACTTTGTCTACAAACATCAAAAGCAAGGGTTTTATTTCACAAGCATCTTTATCAACAGTGGTAAAGCCTATAAATCACTCAATGATACCGAAAATGTTTAGTGCTCTTAAGAAAAGAGTCTGAACAGATCAATTTTAGAGACTAGAAATATAAAAAACATTTTCCTAAAAGGGTTTCTTTTTGTGCACTCAGAAACATCTGTGCGTGCAGTTTTCAAGTGCCTAGACATCGATGAGTTCTAAGGCCTATATTTGCAGGAAATAAAATGTTATTTATCAGAAATCATTTGGAGAAATTATTTCTTTCTGTGCAAATTAGTCTTAAATTCTGTATACTCCAGTTCTATAGTTAGTGCTGTGGCTTGTATACATATAGAAGAAAGCTGGATTGCAGCCCTTTAAAAAATATCTCAGACTGTGGTGGGTGGAAAATGGCAATGGAAACAAAAAAAAGTATGTTTATGTGCAGAATAACACACAAGTGCTTGATGGCTGGAATGTTCTTTCTTGTGCAGCCTGGACAAAGTCTTCTCAGGCAGTGGCGGTGCTTTAAGGTAAGGCAAGACTACTGTTCACCAAACCCCATAGTCAGTGAAAAAGCAAGGAAGAACTGCTTGAGGAGCAGCCTGAAGGTCTCTGATCATTTACACAGTAGGGTTAATGCAAACAGTATTAGTTCCCCATAGTGCTGGAATTTTGATGCCCTGCTGCTTTGCAGGAGTGAATACTGGCCTTCCCATCTTCATAACTCATAGAAGGATTTTTGTTAGCAGTCTAAAGAACCATACAACCTAACGATTGATCTTATATCAATACTTTCAAATCTTTCTCTTTTGGGAAAGAACTGAAACATATGAACACAAAGGCTCAGTAGTATGTGCCCCCTACACACCTTTACTTTCTGTGCTGGAAACCAGTTCTCTAGGCAGCCTGTAGCGCTTGTAATATTTGTGGATTCCATAAGAACATTTATTTTCTGATCTACTCTCTCCTTTTCATGGTAGCCTCAGTTCCTTGTGAAGAATGGGGAGATTAAAGTGTGCTAGATCTTTCATAGCAATTCTGCAACATTTCTCACATGCCAGCAGGCTTGGATTAGATTCTTGCATTAAATGACTGAGTTTTAAAGGATTTGAGCACCTAATAACATAGGTTTACCTAAGGCAACAGGTCTTGTACTTCTGGCATTGGCCTGTTAGATTAAGTGTGTGACATTTAGAATTTTAACTGGTTTTGATAGACTGAGATGGACAGCTTCAAAGAAATGGTCATGACTACAAGTGTCTAAGTTAGGCATCTTCAAAAGTATTGGCTTAAATCAGGTTTCATGAAACCTTCATTCTCCTTGGCTTGCTTATTTACATTTATTAACTGCGCTGTTTAACCTCTCACCTCTTCCTTAGTAATATATTTCAAATTACACCTTTTATCTGATTTTGCATTAGGTTAGAAAGTCTGCATAATGGTAAGCATTTACACTGAAATACTGGTATAAATATTCTTAACTTTGCCCTTTCTGGGTCATATTCCCCATTCCCATTTTAAAATCTATATTAGTTCATGTTCTTACTTGTATCTTATCTGGCATGCTTCAATTCTACTTCATAGATTAAATAAAATTGGGTAAATTCTCTGAGGTTTCATTCAGTCTTTTCTTCTCAGCAAATTAATCCAGGACACGATGTCCTGCAAGTGGATAGAGGGTTAATCAGTGTTTGCATAACCTTTTCCTGAACTTTCCTAAGTTTTCCAATTAACGGAGGTAACTGAAAAAAGCCCACAACTTTTTGTGGTGTACAATGCTTCCTTTCCCTATTAGCAAAGTTGCTTTAAGCAGCCATGCATATTTCTAAAGACTCTAACACATGAAAGTTTAAATCATTGCTCATTGCGTATGTGAAACACCAGCCAAGATGGATTTCAGTGGTAGCTGTTGCCTGCCTGCTCACAATTCACTTTCCTATTAGTCTGTAAGCAGTAATAAGAAACAAATTTTCTGCAGAGGAAAAGGCCTTGTTATGCAGAAGCACTTTATAAGAGCTCTCTTTCTACTCTGTCTGCATTGATGGATGGTGCCACATAGCCTGAGGAGGTATGCACACCTTGTTGAACTGTACCAGTGAAAAATCTACATACTGCAGATACACAGCTGATGTAACATTTGCAGGCAAGGCAGTGCAAAAGTGGAAACTGTGATGGAAAGCATTAGAAAGACAGTCCATCTCAATGGGCACACTGACAGAATTTAGGGAAAGGTACAGCTGCCCTGGACTGAAGTGGTGGTTTAGCCCATCTTTTCAATGCTTCTCAAGGTGAAAAACTGACTGATATCTGCTAGGTGGAAATTAAGCTGATTCTTAAGGAGCGACGGATTAAAGTCTATGGGGAAAACAAGTCTGTCATAGTTAAGAGCAGTCCACTTTATCCAAAATCCTTTAACTCTGATTTATTAAGCTTTCCGTTCTCACTACTGGTGATATGAACAAGCCCTCCATGAATGATGTCTGAAAACCATCTTTACCACAGACAAGTATGTGAAAGATACAAAATGGGTACTATAAATTTCAATGACTTGGATTCCTATCATTATGTAAGTAAAATAATATTCCTACAAAAATTCAAACAAGTAACCAAAAAATGCTAGCTACATTGTCATGACAGTGATAGAGATTCTCTCATTTGTCTCTAGCACCATTCATTTTGTCACATATCTGATGTGATGTTGCATTATTTCTTGTCTCTGTTCTTTGATTTAATGATTTGACTTTCTTGTATTTGAAAATAATAAACTAAAACCTACATTAAATTAAGAAGCATCACATAGTTTGGGGTCTGGATAGTTTTACTTGCACCTGATAATATGTTCAGACAGCTCTCTTCTGCAGAAATGACACTGACATCTTCTTGCCTTCAAGTTTGTTCTTAATTATGAGGAAATTTCTGACTTCCCCAGCTCCAAAGTCATTGGTGTTTCATTATGTTGCAAACTGCTAATGTGTGCTAAGTAATGGAGAGGCCCATCTAGGTATGCCTGTAATGTAAATAATTAGAGACATTGCTATCTTCATATACATTCACAAAATCGAAAAAAAAAAAAAAAAAGAAATAGGTTCTCTAACAGGCCTTGTGGAAGGCTAGAACATGTTTAAATAAAATATTCACTATGACTCCTTTATTTCACAAAAATTCCCAGACCATGACTTCCTTTCGTAGTTCAAATGTCAAGCATCCCTTCCACTGTCGTCAGGGTGGCATGCAGGAACAGAGGGAGACCCTAAACAGAAGTCTTTAATGATGACAAGCCTGGTTAACTCAATGACCCACAGCATCTTTTGTCTCCCTTTCTCTCCATGTTGGCTCCTGCTGATTCAGATGGGGGAAGCCGACTAGCAGAGCAGTTGCTCATGCATAGTCTAGGGAAAATGCTTTCTTCACCCTTGTGCACAGAGTGCAAAAGGCCCTTCAGTTTCCTCTGTACTGTTTTTCTTTTTTTGTCTTTTTCTCTGATTGACTAGCTTTATATTGATTGAAAAGTCATTTCCTTTGCCCAGTCTTCTGAAAAACAAAATAAATGTTTTCTGTGACCCCAACTCTTAGATTTTTCTTTCCACAGAGCTAAAGAAAAAGTTTCCTGTCAATTATATCGAAGAAAAAATTATATTGTTGTTTTGTAGCACTTTTTTCTCCCTAAGTGTCAAAAGGGAGCAAATGATGCATTAAGAGCCTAAAAGCTGAAATAAAGATTAGGTGTAAAGTGCTATTGATCCCTCTACAAAAAGAAGCTAAGACAGATTCCACTCTGCTGTCAGGTTACATTTTCAGTAAGTTACCCAGATGCAAGATTTGAAACTTCTACAAAGGAGTCCTTAAAGTGTTGTTGAAAGTATCAAATAAGGCTATACCAGACACTAAAAACAAACATTAAAAAGTGTTAGTGGAGCAGCTTAGGTACTGTCAGGTTGCATTGTCCTAGTGTTCAATGTAGCCTGGTGCTTGAATGTTTAGAATGACAATATGAAAATCCAGAACTTTAAAAACATCTCTTATTGCATTCTCTCTGTGCATGCTCTGCATACATATATATATGTGCACACGCATATCTCTATATATGCCTCCCTTCCAGAATCTACAAAGACTTAAGCAAATATGTGGTTTTCATTGGATGGAGCAAAAGGCTGCTCTGCGTTTCAGTTCCCTAACTCACTATTCATGAAAAGAATAGTCCAAACATTTTGGAGATTATTACAAGCTATACTAGTTCTAATTAGAGAACAAACTGTTACTGTAAGTCAGTACAGTAGATTGTCATCTAATTACCTTTTTGCTCCTGACAAAATTTTCTTCCGTTCCTTTCCTCTAACCAGGAAGCTGGACAGCAGCTGAAAAAGTATGTGACGTATTAGCAGAGAATATATATGGTCAAATGTCACCCTTCTCTATACTGCTTTATGCACCAAAATTCATCAGAAACTGATAACCAAATTAATAACCATATGTAAAAAGTACAAACAAGATAGGCTATAATTTTGATTGCTAGCTCCACAAGCTGGAAACAACAGAGATATATTAATCTAAAGGTTTAGATAGCTGCTGATTAAATTCTCTAAGCTAAAAAGAATTCTACAAAGCCAAGGCAATGCAGTGAATTTCCTGATTGTCTGTACTGCATCTTTAGAAAATAACCAGAAATGTTTTGGCTTTTTTTTTTTAATAGAAGGAAATTTCAAATGAAACCTCAGAGATGAGGTTTAAATTCAAAGTTATTGGAATGTAAAAGAAATTTCTAAGTATGCTGTACACTTGTATTGGAAACCTGAGGAATAGAAAATACTAATTTCTATTTAAAAAGTTACATACATTAAAAAGTTCCATGAGTTTGCAAAACTAGTGAACACTAGCTTCACACAAATTCATGTCTTATGTCCCCATTTCTTTTCTATTTGCAAACATTGTCATGTGCCCTCTTACAGCATAATGCACCTAGATCATTCTGAGCCACCCATATTGTACCTTAAATAAGCAAAAATTTCAGATTGTCCCATGTCTCCTAGCTACTTTTTGGTTTCTGGCTAGCCAAAAGGCAAAGCTCTGTCTTTATCTAGCCCTTGGACTAGCTCTCTAATCTAGAGCTCTTTTTGTATTGGCAACATAGCTGAACAATGTGTGCCTGGTCCTAACTGAAGATTCAAACCAGCTGCAGCAGAATCCGAGGCAAGCAGTTTGGACAAGAGCTTCATTGAGCTGACTGAAGAATACTCTTTCTATGTTTAGTGTAGCCTTAAATGGTGAACAGGAGCAGAGCCAATGCTGTGTCATCATTCTAAAAGGGTAAAAATAGCCCAGATAATTATAGACCAGAGGGCCTGAAACAATGCCTTGGAAGAAATATTAGAACAGCTAATGTGCAATGTCATCCATAAAATTTTCAGGAATAGAAATTCAATTTGTTCTAATGAAAGTGAACCTGAAATTCTTCCATTAAGCTGTCCTATGGTGAAAATGGTGATCTTTCAAGCAAATAGCTGGAGTCAGGATTGAAAAGCATTTCAAGCTCTTACTTTGGACTAGTTCTAGTTTAATAGAATAAATGCCTTTTACTAGCTGGAAAATACTAGGTGACCTCCTGCAGTATGTTTATCAGTCTAATTTCTGTGAAAAGGAATCAAGTTCATGTATTTAAGACTGATCTAGGATGCAAGCTGGAGCATTGTATGTAAGAATGATTAAGAGATTTACTCATTAAAAATTAATAAATCATGAACCAATCAATTCAGCTAGATTATATCTGCAATGATGCATCTTTTAGTGGTTGCTTACAGCAAAGCCTTTAGCCAGTGCACTTTATAAGCAGTGGAGGAGACAGAGCAAGAGAATAGGCTGGAGTTTGGTTTTCATTTTGAGATGAGTTGGCAGCTTGCCTGCTTTGCTTGTAGAACTCTAGCTATTTTGCCTGGCAGCTGATAATCCTCCCAAGCATCCAACAAAACATTCCTTGCTGTATTTTCCTGTCGAAGACTTTCTTTCTTATGAATTGATTTAGACCATGTGACACCAGCTTACAGGTACAGGCTATGAAGTGAGACCAACCAGAAACACATCCTGGCAGAACAGCGTATTTAATGAGTAATCAAGAGATGAAATAGGAGAAAAATAGTGGAATTTGTTAGAAATCTTGCAGTTTTCAGGCCTAACAATGCTCTTGCTGCCAGATGCTGCAATCATTCACCTTCAAAACTGCGTTAATAGCAATTGCTCCATTTAAATGTTACTTGAAAAAAAAAAACTTTCTTCATACCACTGACAGCAGCTCTGTGTGAGACCAGGGAGAGAAACCTGTGAATCCATTCATTTCAACACACTGAAAGGAACTCACAGACAACCTAGTGAAGGACAGCTGTGGGTGAAGTTACTTGACTGATCGCAAGAATAACTCCACTTCTCTTAGGCTAGTTATGATTAAATATGTGGTGAAGATATAGTACTGTTCATGAGCAACATCTTGGCAGCTGATATAGAAAACAACACTGGTAAAACAGTAGTAAAAGTTTAGCATTCATGTTGTATACCATGGTTCACTACAAGACTTCTGCAGAAGATTCAGCAATCACTAAAATTGTATATATGTGTCTTACAGTTAGCAGGAACATGTCATTTAATGACACCAACACATCTTCAGTGTGCTCTGCAGACATACCTTTGTGAAGAAAAATCTGACTATTAGGCTCAAGCAATTGGTGTTGTAACAGTGACACGGGTCTAGGAACAAAGAGTAAGTTTCATTCATATGTAGAGGAAAGAAAGCTAATCTGAAAAGAACATAGGAATCACATTCTGAGTGTGTATATATATATATATACATAAAATTTTCAGGTATGACTGCTATTGTTGCGCCCCTATTATCTACATAAGATAGAAATGTAATTACTACTCTGTTAAAATACAGAACCAAATAAACATATAAAAAACTGTTATATTATGAATTGTAATATGATAATCTTTGTTGCATCTCATGTCATTCCCATGTCTTCTGTATCAGACTTTCAGATTTTATTCTTGCCTTCTGAATTTCACAGACCTGCATCTTATCAGTTCCCCTTCATTTCAGAACTTGCCTCATTTATCATGCCCATGATTTCTTCCACAGGCTTTTACATTGTAACTCTGATGTTCACAGTGTTCTGTACTAATTACAGTGCTGTACACCCTTTTGATTGCTATCCGTATTACAGGCTGTGTATGATATGCCTGGGAATGAGCAACATCCATTCTGTGTGGTTTATGCACACGCTAATCTTGTTTAATTAATTCTGATTCTTAAATATGAATCCTTTCCAAAATGTCCTGGAAAAGGAAACTCTGGCCTGTACTTCAGAAAAGAGCTAAGGAGAAGTAAGGGGTGGGGGGTTGGGGAATCAAACAGGTTTTAGAGTTACAGTTAACATCCTTTCTAATACTGCACATGAATTCTTCTATAAGGAAACGAAGAACTATTCAGTTTACATTCACTTTGTAAATGCTGTGTCTAAGCAGCATAAGATCACTGCCTAGCACTAACTATGGTGTCCTGTAGCTGGGAGAAAGAGAAGCACATTGTTTATTCCTTGGCAAAAATTCTGTGAGCATGCCAAAGGAGTTTCTAGGTGGAGGAAGCAAGGTGAAGAGACATAGTCTGGTACAGGATCTGCAACACTGTTGGAGCTGGAAAATTTGAAAGAGTAGGACAGGAAAAAGCATTCAGAAGAGCATGACAGGAAATTAAAGAGTTGGTTGAATCCTGAAAAGCACTGTACAGAAGCAAGAAAGAAGAAGGAGCTATCCACTATGTGAGCAAACTCCAAACAGCACAACTATTATGTAATTATAGAATTAGAGAATAGTTAGGGTTGGAAAGGACCTTAATATCATCCAGTTCCAACTCCCCTGCCATGGGCACCAACACCTGCCACTAAACCATGTCACCCAAGGCTATGTCCAACCCAGCCTTGAGCACCACCAGTGATGGAACATTCACAGTTTCCCTGAGCAACCCATTCCAGTGCCTCCTCACCCTAACAGTAAAGAACTTCCTCCTTATATCGAATCTAAACTTCCCCTGTTCAAGTTTGAACCCGCTACCCCTTGTCCTCTCACTACAGTCCTTCATGAAGAGACCCTCCTCAGCATCCCTATAGGCCCCCTTCAGATGAGAAGCTTAAAGTGTACAGCAAAATAAAAGTCTGAGATATCTCTGAGAAGGAAATAAACACATTTACAAGACTGACAGGAAAAGAGGCATCCTAGGGACCGAAGGAATTATGCAGAATTTGCTACAGATCAGAAAGGTTACAGAGTTGAGTAAAAACAGACCCGGAAACAAAAACCTTACCTGCAAGGACACAGGAAGCAGAGCAAGATTTCTTTTGCTTTCTGCTAAGTTTTCTCAATTTTTAAAACAGGCCTGTTGTCATTCTTCTTCACATTAAAAATTCCTTTTGGACTTTGAATGCCTTTTTGGTGTTTTTAGAGGAAGAATCTCTTCATTTCACTGAAATCTCCATGTGAGAGCAACTTGTTCTTATAGCGTCTTCAGATTATTGGTGTTGTTGGTGACCACTGCTACTGCTCTGCCATTAGGTGACAGAATGTAAAGGGAAAAGTATTCTGCTCTTGGTTGAAGGAAATTAAAATATAAGCAGAAAAAGGTATAAGGAGAATAAAAAGACAAAGGGATCAACTTTCTGGAAATACTGATTGCGTTGAGAAAAAATAAAAATACTGAAAGCATTCTCTCCAAGTCTTTTCACAATTGTCAAGGAAGGGGAGTGTAAGAATAAGCAGAGGTTGAAGGAAAGTGTAAAAGGAAACCAAGTGTTTACAGGAGATCTCTATTTTTAGATTTGAAAGACCATCAAGTGTCTTCTGTGGAAAACAGAACAAAAAAAACAACCAATCAACACAAAACCAAATCTCTTACCCATCATTTAAAAACTGGAGAAAAATATATAAATAAAGACAGAACTGGGTATATTAGCAGCTTTTTCCAAATTAAAACTTCTTCAAAGAAATGTGTCAGAGGGTTCACTCTCTGTAACACCCAGCATTTGTTTGCTCACACTGACCTAATTTTCACAAGGCTTTATATTTTCATGTGTATAAGTAATTAATCATGAATACATACATTGCAGTTTGTCATTAATGTACAGAACATAGTTGTCAAGGAAAAAAGTTGTTCATGAAAAAGATGTATCATTAAACCATTAAAGCTTTCCTGTGCATAGTTCCCTGTAAATTAGATGCAGACTACTTAAATATTAATCTGTGCTAATGCTTTTACGTGTAAAATAAGTAAGCATGTTGTTATTTCATTTTGGACAGCCAATCTTTCTTTCTTGTCCATATTTGCATTTTTCTCTTGTATTAAGCATATAGCTTAACACATTTAGACGGTGATTCTTCAGCTGGGGAATCAAATGCAACATCAAAGCAGATACAATAGTTTCATCATGTGTTTAATGACAAACATTTTGCAAATGCATTAGAAGTAATAATTGCTCATCAAGCAAAATAAAATGAAACTTGGAAAAATAAAGCAACTTTAATAAAGTACTTGAGCTGCAAGGAAAAATATTTAAATTTGTAATCAACTCATGCAAACAAATCACTCACCAAATTTCCTAATATTGTGGTGTTAAGTAAGCTAATTATCCATATTAAATATTATTAAAATAGTTTTTTTTTTTTCTTTTGATGGTAACACGTTAGTTGTAATACAAGTATCAGACATGGGAAATGCAAAAAACACAAACAACAAAACCGTATGCACAATATAAAGTACTTATTTCTTCAGATGTTTGGACTTTGTGCTGAAGACTCTCAGAGCATATCAGGATGCTGCTGCTTGCAACAAAACACTAGAAATACAAAGGAGAGAGAAGTCGGACCCTCAAGAGGAACACACAGAATGAATTCAAGGATTTTAATTCTGGAGAAAATACATGAAGAATTTTATTATTTTTCCACTTCTTTAAAGCAAAATATCTCCCTCTTACATTCAGGGATGTAAAACTCAAGAGAGATGTTGAGGGCTTATTTTTTTAAAGGAAATATATTGGCATAGTACAAACAAAAGTGAAAAACTATCAAACTAAATGTACACCAAGAGAGAAGATGTTAGATTGTTACTATTTTTGATAACTTTCAGTTAAAGCTGAAATTTACACTAGCATTCAAAATATATATAGTTGAAGTAACCAAACTACATTGACTTTGTCCAGTTAAGGGCTCCACCAGAAGAATAAAAATATAGAATCACAGAATCATGGAATAGTTAGGGTTGGAAAGGTCCATAAGAACAGGGACACCTGCCACTAAACCATGTCACCCAAGGCTATGTCCAACCCAGCCTTGAGCACCACCAGTGATGGAGCATTCACAATTTCCCTGAGCAGCCCATTCCAGTGCCTCCTCGCCCTCAAAGTAAAGAACTTCCTCCTCATATCCAATCTAAACTTCCCCTGTTCAAGTCTGAACCCATTATGTCTTGTCTTCTCACTACAGTCCCTCATGAAGAGGCCCTCCCCAGCATCCCTATAGGTGCCCTTCAAATACTAGAAGGCTGCTATGAGGTCTCCACGCAGCCTTCTCTTCTCCACACTGAACAGCCCCAACTCTCTCATCCTATCTTCATA
>JASSUY010015113.1:0-52813 GCA_032466535.1 Forpus xanthops
TTCTTCCAACATCTTCATAACTGCTGGCAGTCTTTGAAGCACCAGCTTCATTAACATTACAGACACAGCAATCATCCCGTCCTCCTACTGATCAGCTAGTTTAAGTGTGCCCATCCTGTACGTCTGCTAGTCCCACATACTCCCCATCCCCGGGTCCTGTTTTCCTATTGTTTTTCTTGCATTTTTTTGTACTAAGGGCCTAAGGACCTAAAACTATGTCAGCTACCTTCAGGCACCTCAGTTATTTTCCATTACAAAGTCATCAAACTTAGTTACTTAGAACTGATTACATTTGGTGCCTCCTTGTCTCAGTTGCATCAAAGAAAGGAAGGATGCTTGGTCAACTTCAGACACTTCTCAGCTTTTCTATCTGTGACTGTCATTTTAACAAAGAAAATAATTTCATGGAAGGGTAGTTTAGATGCATGTTCTGTGTAATTTGCAAGTGTGGGCTCTTGCATGTAGTTACAGCTGACAGTATAATCAGTGGAGGGAAAAGTCTCTTATCAACAGTTCCCTGCTCCGAAGAGCATTTCTTCTGTTCTCCATGATTTATGAGGTCACGACATGGAAGGTTTTTGTGGCATTCAGCTGGTCATGATGGAGTGCAAACCGGTTTGAAATTTAATATGGCTGGATGAACTTTACTATGCAAAAATTGAGCTTTTAATCAAATTTGCCAGTCAAACAAGGAGAAATGTTTAATTTAAGCAAGAGAGGGTTTTGTGTCAGTACCTACAGCAGAAAAGGTTTTGCTGACATCCCCATCAAATGGTCTGGGGTTTTTGGATATGCAAGAGGAAACCTATCATAAGTACTACTGCCTTTCTCATGATTGGTATCTGTGTGGAACGTGGATCATGCTTGCTCTTGGAAAATACCCACTTATATTAAAATAATTAAAAGTAAGCACAAAAATTCATGGAAAACTCGAGAAAGGTACTTCCAGTGACATCTTATGTTCAGATGGATTAGCAAAGAGGAAGCTGTTGTTATTCCATGTTCTTTAGAGTCATTTGTGTCTTACCAGGCAGCTGACAAAAATAATTTACATTCAGTGCACACTTTGCTTCTCATATATAGAACTTAAGTACAAGAATAGTTTAGTGTATTAGTTTTTATTTTGGAATCTTACTCCCAGTCTCCCTATATAAGTGGAGCTTTTGGTCTGATTTTTCTCTTTACCTCCCCCCCACCACTTTCTCTACAATAGATTACAGAGTCAAGATGTTTCAGCTCTTGCAGTCCTCTCACTTGTTCCACTGATCAAGATCACAGTAAAAATAATCTAAACTCCTGAAGACTTTTACTTCCTGTCCATATGCATTGTAAAATGATGTTTATTGCAGTGCAGTGGACCTACTTCCTACAGTGATGGAGAAAAACAGCTGAAGTTTTAGGAACCATGCTACCTAAATTTAATCTCTGGCTTTCTATCTTAATGAAGCAGGTTGCTTATATCCTTTTACAGTTAGCACATCATGTTGTTTCTGCTGCTGTTTTACATGCTTTTTGGGGACTTTATGCTTGTGAGACAGTGTCACAGGCAGCTTGGATAGCCTCACTGTCTTCACCTGCCATTGATGCTTTTCTACCTTATACCTACCTTTCCCTCTACAACTCTTCCTTTCCACTTAGTTATCCCTATGTCTTGTTTTAGCTTGCAAGCACTTTGGGGTCTTAGTGTAGAATTTACAGGAATATAAAATATTTTACAATAGTAATTATGCTGGTGTGTTTCCCAGCAAATGTCAAGCACAGACAGGCTTGATCTCATAAACATGGCAGCATATAGAGAAGGTGAGTGGAATTTGCATCACAGTAGGTTATTCTTAGTAAGCCAAACAGTTCACCTTCAGAAGTGCTACAAGGAAGCTTTGAGTTATATGATTTTTACAGAGAAGATACAAAAGGACCTTCAGAAGGAAGGGTTAAGTTTTATGTGCAATAAAACTGAAATCAGAGGTACACCTAGTAAATCAAATCCTTCTGATACGAGGAATAGAAGGAGAAATTATCTTCCAAAAAGTGGAGAATTTGCAGAATTAAGTCTGCTGTTTGGGCTCGGAAGGTAATTTCATTAAGGCAGCTGAGATATAAAAATCCTCCTTTGTTTCATTGAAAGAAGTCTTACATTTAGCTGGTACCTGAGACGGGTACTCTTTCTGACTTCATCTTCCTCCTCAAAAGTTTGCTTGTTCATGGTGTGTTTGGTACAATTTGCTGTCATAATTCAAAATAAATAAAAATCACTCTGAGGAGATTTCCTCCTAGGGGCAGTATCTCCTTTCCTTCTCTGGTCATTCTTCCATCTGTGCCCTTTGCAGCTATAGCAGATTGTCTTGGGCTAGGGGTATTGTCATTGTACCAGCCAGGGAAGGGAAGGTGCTTTCACTTGATTTTTAATAGCAGCAGCTCAAGATAAGGGGAGCCCTTTGATGTTGTTTTTTATTCTTTCTACAATATATTTTATCCCTCCTGTACCCATTTCCCCATATCATTAATCTTTGTGTTCTATTGATCTTTTAAAGCGTATCACTTTTTCTTTGCTTTCCAATCATATGTAGTAAAAGAAAGGTTTCAGGTGAAAACCGTATTATTAGAGCAGTATGTATTGTTGCACTGAAAAAACAATAATGGATTTTTTTCTTCTGTAAGAGAAGGGGAAACAGGCTTATTCTAGAGGCCAGTTTTGGTCTCTGGCTTCATTTAATTGTTGTCCAGCTGAATTCATATTATGCATGTACTCAGTATCTCACAGGTGCAGTGTATTTATTTTAAACTTCATACAACCTGATGAGGGAAAGGGAACAAATAATGTAGTGTGAATCTGAGAAGAAAGGCAAGCAGCATACATCATTTGTGTTTTGGCTTGTGGTTTTGCAGAAAGTATTTTGGGTGGATTCGGATTAATTTTTGCTATGGTGATTTACTGTTGGAGCAGAGGAAGAAATGGCCTCCAGAGTGTTGATGATCTTTGCCTGGGGGGAGCAGTGCAGAAGCATAATGGAATTTCCTGTGAGAGAGGTGCCTGAGTATTACAGTAAACATGAGTGTTTGTGAAAACAAAAGGGTAAGGAAGAGGGACACAGTAATTAGATAGGCTGTATGGATAGAAATAGTTATTAATGTCTGTAGAACTCTGAGAAATTTTAGATTCAATCTAAAGCAAGAGGAAAAACAATTGAAAACTTGAAGGGCTATATGGTCAGAGTGGAAAGGATTACACTAACAGCTGTGTTTTGTGTAGTGTGGAAGGATTGCTGATGTCCATAATGTTACAGAAGTGTGGTTGTAGAAGTAGGAAGCTGAGAGAAGACTAGAGTAACTTCAGGATAATAGTGGGAGAAGATGAGTAAGAGTTTGGAGATGGATGCAATGTCAAAGGTGTGTGCTGTTTGCTTGCTTGTTGTTTATTTTCCTTTTTTGAAGTTTTTGTGTAAATGGATAGTAGGGAGTGTCAGCATAAAGGTAATCTGATAACTTTTTCTGACAAAGTGGATAGCATTAGAGAGGTGAGGAGACCTATCCCTCTCCTGTCAGGTTACCTTTACCAGCTTGCTCAGCTCAGTTTTGCTGGTAGCTCTGATAGTGTCACAGACTGACCACAGACATAGCCAACTTCAGCCAAAAACTACAAAAGCCTGTTGATACCTTGTTAAGAAGCAAGATGTGCTCCCTGTCATGAGCTGATACTGAATTAACAGAATGCCATTCCTTTTACAGTAGAAATAAAATCTATTTTCTCCATAAGTTTCTGCATCCTGATATTAATGTGTTTATTTTTGGCAGGGTGGAGTGAAAAGCAGATTCACAAAGAGCCAGCATTGACAATTAAAAGGTACGAATTTCTCCCCCTGAACTTGAGAAGTTTACTAATCTGTTTTTTTTTATTCTCACCCCAGGCATGGAGTGGTAAGTTTATCTAATTCACACTAGCTTTGACTGTATCCCCCTTAAGAATTCTGGGTCTGTTTCCTGAGATTGCTAACTAGGGTGCCAAGATAATAATCTGCTGAAAGTTTCCAGGGAAGCCATAAATATGATCACCTGCCTACCAAAACTTCTGGCCTTTTCTCAACAAATGGGTTTTAAATTGTATGCTTTTAGAGCAAAAAGTGTCTTTGAGAAGAGTGGGGTTTTGGTTACTTGGTTTCAGTTAGGTTGGGTTTCCCCCCTCCTTTGGTCATCCTTTGTTGCCCTGTTTGGTTTGAACCTCCCTGGCTAGTATGATTCTCTTCTGCATTAATTTGGTATTTGTGAATCTGCTTGTGGTTCTGTAAGATGCTGCAGGTACATATCAGCCTGAACTGCTGTGGAATGAAATCACATCAATGTAGTCTTTGGCGAAGTTCTATTGGTACTGCTCACTGATAGAATTTAGCAACAAGGGTTGAACAAAAATGTTCTTTCCTAGCATTATGACAGGATTCTTGTAAGACCCTGATAGGAAGTTTAGTAAGATTACAGGCAATGAAATTTATCTTCAGGTCATTGGCAATACCTGACTATGTATCGATTCAATATATAGAAAATGCGAGCTGCTTATTGGTGGTATATTGAGCTGGGAAATAGCTCTTCTGCATTAAGGAAAGATGGCTTTATATAATATAAAGGAGAGGAGCTGTGACCTGTCAGCCATGTTTAAGTCTCTACCATGAAGCTGGAAATAATACCTAGCCTGATCAGCTGAATCAATAGGGTTGTAACTGTGGAAAATAACTATTGTATCTGATACTATATGGTGCCTAGTTTAAGCTATTTTGGTGGATTTTCACGTGTTCATTTGCTAGATTGACAAATCCTTTGTTTTATGATAATAATCCCCCCCCCCCCCCCATTTATCAGTAGTCATTAAGGGAACAGATTGTATTTGCAACTTTGAAATATTTCTGTAAGTGTCATGTCACATCTGTCCCGTCCTGTCTGTCCCTCCTTTCTCACAAAGCTGATTTACGGAGGTACATTCACCACCTACTTTTCCTACTTCACCACTGATTTTCATTGATACCACCAGCCAATTTTGCTAGATGAAGAACCAGTATCAGACTTCCAGCATGTGGGAAACCAGATCACCCACTATAGCTGGTGTGTATTGAACAACTTGAGGATTGGGAAAGCTGGGTTAACTCATTTCGCACCTCTTGTTTGAAAAAGGAAATCCTGTGCTTTGCCCTGAATGATAAAAGAATATTCAAATTTTGAATGTGAACCAGTTTGCTTTGAATAGTCATGATGCTCAATCTGGTGATGTATTGCTGGTAGTAGATGTCCATCTATCATGTGCCTAATGCTGCAACCTTAATATATGTTGCATCAGTTAGATGCCTGTCTCATGCACAAACCTGAGCATATACAAAATAATGTGCCATTATTTTGTTATCATATTAAACTCCACAGACCTACTTATTAGGGAAAATAAGTAAAAAGAAAGTACAAAGTTCAAGGACTTACTACTAAATTATTCATTGATACGATATTTTTAACATTTTAAAAAACTTGATTTAGGATTTCACATATGTAAGTATTAACCGCAAACAATATAATTTCTTTTCCCTTAAAGTACCTTTACAGGATTGGGCATTGGCAGCTGTCCTTGCTTCAAGATAATCCATTGTTGTGGACTGCTTGATTACTAAATTGACCAGAAGTACTCTCTTTGTGCCAGCTGTCATACTCATTTTTGTTGCTATATTGGCTAGTCATTTATTGCCGTTTGTCATTAGCACCTCTTAAAAGATAGAACACTTGAAATGATTTACCTTAGTATCTCCCTGCAGAAAGCTGTTTAAGCGGCAGAGACAAAGAGAAATTGAATGGAGTAGAATTGAGTAGGACCAAAACCACCACTGGCTGCTGGTAGCAGCCAGGCATCCCCACTGCTTGAAAAGTGAGGGATTTGATTAAAAATTCAGAACTAGCAGAAACCCCCTGCTCTTGCAGGTTATATTTGTAAAGGGTGTCAGCATGTATGTAACAGAAAAAAAGAAATAGGGAAAAAAAACAACCAAACCAAACCAAAAACACTACCAAAAAAAAAAAACCAAAATACAAGACCAAAACTCAACCATCATCCACCTAACTGCTGCTGACCTTTTTTAGTAAAGGGTTGGTTATGCTGATTAAAGAGTTTTTCATAGTATAAGCATGAGAGAAGACCTAAAATGATAGTGAATGAACAGTTATTCTCTGTAATATAGTTCAGTTAACGTAGAAGCTTTTTTACCTATTCCAGTTTTCATACATTAGTAAACTTAAATAAGCTATATTACGCCAAATATACTTGCTGAAGTGTTGGATAGCTATACTGTTAATAAGCTAATGTGTTTCCTAGAATGTTTTTGGTTGTGAAATATCTTACATATTCACATTTTTGCATGTGTTTGGTACTCAGAGTACATTGCAGATTTTTTGGTGGATGGTGAGTGAAATTTTTTTGTTTGGGTTTTTTGGGGGTTTTGATGTTTGGTGGTTTTGTTTTATTTTTTTTTGTTTTGTTGTAATCTTAAATCATAATCATTACCTGATTTTTCATTTATTTCTTTTGGGGTTTTTTTGTTCCCAACACTTCAATGCAGTGAGAAGCTGTAGCAGCCTTTCACAAAATGGGAAGAATAGAAATTCTGCTTGAAAGAAAACAAAGCAGAACAACAAAACAAGAACCCAACAACAAACCCAAACCTCCCCTTTTCTCCCATTTTGCTGAAAGGTTTTAGAAAAGGAGGGACTAAGGAAGAGTAGAATTCTATTGCCCCAAGGTCTACAAGTTAATTCAGTGTGATATTAAAGCAGTAACTGTTTTAAGACCTTATTAATCACTATCAGGGCTAAAAACACCTATACTGTTGCACTGAGAAGCTTGCATCTCAGGCTTCGGACTGATTTGTATCTGATTCTAGTAACTCATGCAATTTTATAGCTTAGAAAGGTGACAATCCTTATAAAGCATGTTTTCAAAAAAGAGCCTTTCTGAACGCGTGCTGCAAATCTAACACCCATAGAAGACGTAAATGGAGAAAAATCAGTTGAAGCACAAATATTGAAGTACAGCTAAAACAAGATGCAGGATGGTGTGTGATGACTTGAAGGTTTTATTGGCAATGTCTGAGATGCCTGTATATAAGTGAGTTATGCAGGTCATCCCAAGTGGGCTCCAATAAAAAGCTTTAATACAAACACAAATGCGCCTATTTATAGACATGGCTCTTTGTCTAAGTATAAACTACTCCCAGTCATGTCTAGACTAACATCAGAGCTGTGCTGGTATTGAAAGTAGGGGCTCTGTAGTAAGAGTACAAGCCATGTTATTCTGTATATTACTGTTTATTGCAGTGATAATCTAAACTTTGTGGGAGCAGTAAATCTTTGAATGTCATAGGACACTATGTCACCCAGGACACCTTTTCTTCCTCTTGTTAAGCATCAGAAGGTATGTGTGGTGGACGTGACCCATCAGCTAAATACTCTTCAGCATGTGTTTAAAACTTTGAGAATGTATCAGTGGGTGGATGGATAGATGGATGAATAGATCAGTGAATGACTTTCATTGCTAACTATTTTCAGCAACCGAGTTTCAACTGTTGCTGCTGTGTTTAATCTGCTCAGTTACTCAGTGTTCAGCATTAGAGAAGCTTTCTAGGAGGTAAATGTTGTCCTGATTACAGAAGAGCATAGTTTGATTGTATTGAGTGCAGACCTTGTGTTAAGAGTTCTTTTGGGTTTTTTTAATTGAGAAATATATGCTGTGTGCACAGATGATTAGGATAAATAAGCGATTGCTGTGCTTGGAAGTACGCATCCAAATATACAGTTGCTATGTTAAGATAAGTAACTTGGACTGCATGAAGTTATAAACTCTGGTCCTGATTCTGTAGTGGTAGTTTTACTGTCATGTCCTATATTTGTGAGTTTCCCTTTTGGACTTTTGATTTAATATATATTAACACATAGCTGAACAGAGTGAAAAGCATGGCAGAAAGTGTCCACTGCTCCCATTTCATTTAACATAAGGGTTCTTCTTTAATTTACTTGATACATTGCCTAACATCTCTTGTCAAAATAAATATCAGGGCAGCTACTCTTAAAGGTAGAGAATACTTTAAACATTTAATATACCAATGTGAAGCAAATGTAGTGTAGCGGTATTTCTGGTAAGTGTACTAAAAAAAAATATATCTAGGAGCTTTGTTCAAATGCCAGCTCTTACATCAGTCCTCTTTGTAATCTTTCTTGCGATCTGTGACCTTGACCTTGTGTTTGTATGTCAAGTCTATTTTAGGAATGGACAAACTAAATTCAGTTTAATAGGATTTATACTCCAGCTTCAGAAGATGCCTCAGTGAAATGGAAAAATTAAAATATTGAAATCAATTATTTTATTTCCAGTTACCTTTTCAGGTCTTGAATACATTGACCATTTACTCATTTTCAGTTCTGTTGAGAAGATGCTTCTTACAAAGGCATCTTTATCTCACCAATGAATTCTCCTAAATTCAGCACAGACATTCTGCCTGGAGGTGGGGTTTCCTCTGTAGGAATCTCACTGGTAGCAGTGCTTTCATTTGGTATAAGTGTGGCTTGGTACTGAAAGTAATCCCTGCGTATTGTCCTTCCTCATGCCACTCTTGTAGTCATACTTAAAATGACTATGAAACAACCTTTCATAAGTATCTTTGGGGTTCTTCTCACAGTGATGAGGTCCTTGGTCTGACTTGCCTTGAAGGAGCTTCCTATGGGGATGCTTGTGTCACTACTGGGAAAGGTGACGGGCATTAGATGGTGCAGATCCGTAGACCAGGGCAAGGCTACAGCTTCTGACAGGAGGTTAACAGTTGGATCACACAAAAATTCTTGTGGAACCATACATTTAAATGTTCAGCTTGTGAACTAGTTAATTTTATTATTTATTGTTTATTTTATTTATTACTAGGATTGTTCTTCATGGTGATTTGAGATGGTATTCATTTCTAGAGATCAAGATGAAGCTTGCTAGCAGCCAGGTAGGATCTGATGCGCTGGTGCTGCTTGCATTCACCAGAGTGCTTGAGCACAGGCTTAATTTTAGGCCTGTGCTAATACAGCAGTGAAGTTGGTTGGTGTAATTGATGCTTGGGCATATAGCTTTATATAGGCTTAGTGAGCTTGTTGGTTTGATGGGCACTGTCACAGAATCATAGAATGTTTAAGGTTGGAAGGGGCCTTAAAGATCATCTGTTTCCAATCCCCCTGTTGTGGGCAGAGACACCTCCCCTTAGACCACATTGCTCAAAGCCCCATCCTGGCCTTGAACACTTCCAGCCACTATGAAAGATGGCCAAAATTAGTTAATGAGTATGTGTAAGTATGGAGTAATAGGTTTATTTTTAATCTTTTATTTTTGGGCAGCCACTATGAAAGATGGCCAAAATGATTTAATAAGTATGTGTAAGTATGGAGTAATAGATTTATTTTTAATCTTTTATTTTTGGGGTAATATTATCATATGTAGGAAATCACACATTTTCTTCAGAAATCAATTACACATATGTAGCTTTTTGTTTTACGCAGTTTTTAAATGGGTGCCATCACCTGTTTCAGTTTTCTTTACATTAACGGGACAGGTGGTAGCAATAATTAGGTTTTCTTGCTATTTTGCAGTTATTTCCTTCATGTAGCACTTATGAGAGATAAATATAAAGCATATTAGTAAAAGCTCTTTTCCACAACTTTGATGGTGTATTGTTTTTCTTCTTGGAATGCTTGCCATTTTTAACATAAAATTTGAGAAATTGCTTCAAAGTGTGTGCTGTTTTATTGAGGGGTAGTTAAACACCTCTCCTTGCCATCCTCTGTTCCTACCATGGCTTTGTGACAGTGAATAGACTTATCATCAGTTTTGAGCTGAGTCTGTATTTTACTTGTTCTGATTTCACTCATGGCCAAGATTGAGTTGCAGCCTAGTTTCTAATGTTTGGGGGTGTTATTAACTAACTGATTGTCTCTATATACATCTGTATGATTTAAAAGGCTTTTAGCATTTTACTTAGTTTTATGTTATGTATGTTTTCAGATTAACTCTGGCATAGTGGTAAGATGAGGGCTTTCTGTGACATTCTTTGGATGTTATTAGTGTCTTCTCCCCAGGTTTTGCTAAAATAGGTTCTTATGTTATCTCTTAGAATCATAGAATCTGGTGTTGAAGGTGTCCTTCCTTGAGCTACTCACCTCAGCAGTTGACTGGCAAGGGTTGATGATGCCTGGTTTAAATCTGCCACAGCCTCTCCTGGCGCCTCCCCCTCTGAATCAGCTGCTCCCCTTGGCTGAGCTGCCGGCTCTTGGGCAAGTCCTGTCGAGGACTTGAGGCTCCCTCAGTGCTCTCACCACTCCTGAGTTGAGGCTCGTGGATGCTGAGCTTCCCCCCGATCAGGTGTTAAAGGTGTCCTCTTTCGAGCTACTCACCTCAGCAGTTCAGAATCTTTCATTCCACTTGGGCTTATTGCTGGTTTGGAGAGAATAAAAACATTTTTGTTCATTGCAGTTGAACTATTAGAAACCTCCTTGTATGTAATGCAGGTTTTTCTTTTCCCCACTTAACTGAAATTGTGAGCCTTCTCTGTGTCCACAGCCTTTAGAAGCACCATGTGCATAAGCAGAAATCTCTCCTTATGATAGAAACTACATTGTCCTTCCCACTAAAAAAAAAACCAACCAACCAAACAAAAAAAACCCAACAAAAAAACCACCAAAAATAAAGAGGGGGACACCCCACAAAAAAAAAAAAAAACAGAAACCCACAGCAAAAAAAAAAAACAAAAAAAAAACACAAGAAAGTCCAAAAAACAGATCATCTGGGTCTTTAGCATGGATTTATGGGGTATTGGATGTAATTGAATAGATCCTGTACATTTTATCTTGCTAGGGAATGACTTTGTATTTGTGCCTGGATAGCTGAAAAGTGTTCTGAGAGGAAGTCTAGAAAGTGCCTCTCATTCATAACTAACCACGAAACACTTGGTCCCAAGTAGAGCACAACTGCTACTATCAGTAAAAGCTGTGCAGTGCTTTTCAGTGCTTTGCAGTTTGGTCTCTGTGAAACCAGTTCTTCCTTAAAACACCATAAAATGACATAATATGACAAATCACCTAACATGTACAGTTATTCCAACAAATCCAAGAAAATGCACATTTTCATTGCCGTGCTGTCAATAAATGCCTGTGTGTTTAGATCCCTTCAGCAAGCAGAAGGTCAGAGCTGTGTGGAAATGCATTATCTACATACATTGATCATAACTCAAAAGCATGATTGTGCAGAAGAGGACATTGATTTCTTCACTATATATTAATCAAATGTCATTCTTGGGGCGTTAGTATAGAGTTAAATGCATAATCAGTGATTTGGTTTTGTGTCTGTGGAAGGGAATGTGAATCTGGTTGTAAGTTCCCTTTTAATTGCTTATTTATGCAGCTGGCTCACAAAGATGGGAAAGGTGCATCTTTTGACCATTCTGGTATACCTACCAGGATATTATCCACCCCTCTATCCTGAAAACAGGTCTTGGTATATATTTTTGTGCCTGTTTTTGTTTCTTGAATAAGAAGACTCAATTAACCAAAAGCCTTTTTGCTAACTGTACTTCTGAGCTTTGATCAACACATTACCTAAGTTGAGATTTAGTGATACCTGCTATTTCTGGATTCCTGTCCTTAATGGAGGTGGGGTAGGATGTAACTTTTCTGCCTTATCATTTCATTTCTGCCCTTTTTGTCTTCAGTAGCAGAAGATCCTTGAGCAGTGACTCATGGGGCAGGTTTACATGTCAAATACTCTATTCCTTTGCAGGTGCAATGGCATTTCTGGGTTGAATGTCTATTCTTTTCCATATTACAACTAGCAAAGAGTTGGCAGAGAGTGTTTCTAAGTTCATGTCTGAATGTTAGCAGAACCTGATCAAGAAATTAACTCAAATATGCCCTTTACAGTACCATTGCAGAACAATATTGAGATATTTCTGCAGTAGTATTTGTAAGAACAAGTATATGTACATTCTTCTGTGCTAAGGAATTGACTGAAGTCTTTGTGAACCATTCAGTTACAGACCTAAATTGTAAGTTATGTGAATGGGGTGGGTTTTCCACATCCAAGAGTGATTATTCTTATGATGCACAATTCTTTTACTTGTTAGAATAACAAGTACTAATTTAAGGTAGGCTGACAAAAGCTTTTGTTTGAAAACTGCCAAAAAAAATGGCCACGCCATGTGACTCATCTCTGAATTTAGCAGAACTTAGCAGGAGGTTTTGAAGTGTAGGACAGTCTTGGATTAAGTTGTGTACAGTGCTTGAGTGTACTTATAAACTTTGAGGGCTGCTACTAAGGCTTTCACAAACTCGGCTTTTATGGCACTTTTGTCTGTTGCTCATTTCCACCTTCCCATTTACTTACTTCAGCTGTTTTGGGGGTTGGCTTGGTTTTGGGGTTTTGATGGGTGAGGGATTTTTTTGTTGTCCAAGTGAGTTTGTGTTTTGGGGGGGTTTTGTTCAGTTTTCTTTTGGAGGGAGTGGGTTTCTGTTTGTTTGTTCTTTTTAAAATCAAATTAATTTCACAGTGGCACAGAATGGTTTGGGTTGGAAGGATCCTTAAATATTATCTAGTTCCAAACCCCCCTGCCATGGGCAGCTTCCATATACCATGTTGCTCAAAGCCCCATCTAGCCTGGCCTTGAACACTGCCAGGAATGGGTCTTCTACAACTTCTCTGAGCAACTTGTTCCAGTGACACCACCCTCACAGTAAAGAATTTCTTCCTCCTGTCTAGGCTAAATTCACCTTCTTTCAGTTTAAAGCCATTCCCCCTTGTCCTATCACTGCATGCCCTTGCAAAAAGTCCTTCTCCAGATTCGTTGTAGGCCCCCTTCAGGCACTGGAAGCTGCTCTAAGGTCTCCTCTGAGCCTTCTTTTCTCCAGGCTGAACATGACCAATTCTCTCAGCCTGTCTTCATAGGAGAGGTGCTCCAGCCCTCAAATCATCTTCATGGCCTGCTCTGCACTCACTTGAGTATGTCCACATCCCTCTTGTCTAGGGAGCCCCAGGACTGGATGCAGTACTGCAGGTGGGGTCTCACGAGACTGGAGAATAGGGGCAGAATCCCCTTTTTTCACCTGCTGGTAACACTCCTTTTGATGTAGCCCAGGATACGGTTGGCTTTGTGGGTTGTGTGTGCACACTGCTGGCTCATGTTGAGCTCTACATCAACCAACACCCCCAAGTCCTCCTTAGGGCTGCTCTCAGCCCATTCTCCACCCCAGCCTGTATTTGTGCTTGGGATTGCCCTGACCCAGATGCAGGACCTTGCTCTTGGCCTTGTTGAACTTCATGAGCTTTGTGCTGGCCCAGCTCCCAAGCGTGTCAGGGTCCTTCTGGATCCTGTCCCTTCCCTCCAGTGTCCCCACACAGCTTGATATCATCGGCAAACATGCTGAGGGCACACTCAATCCTACTGTTTGTTTCACTGACAAAGATACTGAACAGCACTGGTCCCAGTACTGACCCTTGCAGAACACCACTCGTCACTGGTCTCCACTTGGACATTGAGCTGTTGACCACAACATTTTGAGTGTGATCATCCAGCCAATTCCTTATCTACCAAGTGGTTTGTGCATCAGATCCATGCCTCTCCAATACAGAGACACGGGTGTTGTGCAAGACAGTGTCAAAGGCATTGCACAGGTCCAGCTAGATGATATCAGTTGCTCTTCCCTTATCCACTAATACTTTCTTATTTTTCCCCTCCTTACTGGTAGGCTTGTGAAGTAAGCTTCACGAGCATGAGGCGGGTGTAACTTAGGCAGAAATGTCTGCCTGTGGCCTTGTGTAAGCTGCTCACTGCTTTCCTCAAGAAGTACTTGACGTGAGTTGAGTGCCGTCACTGGACGAGTCATGGCATACCAGAGCTATGTTGAAATGCCCTGCTTCTTGGGGCAGGCTAACCTCCACAGATTCCCCTGCTGCCGGGCTGGGCGTATTCACGGTTGAGCTGTCTTGGCTCTTTCCTGTATGTGCCAGTCTACAGTGCAGACATAGCTGTTTTGCTGAGCACTGCTGCTTTTTTCTTGCCATAGTTTGTGCTTATGCTGTCCCGTCTCAGGGAGGACAGAGCTAGATGGGCATTTCTTTGTGATATGCTACCTCAGCATTGGGTAAAAGCTGCGATGTATCCAGCAGTGCTCAGACTTTGGTCTTCTCCCTTGAAAATGCTTTGCCGCTGAGTTTGAGGCATTCCAACTTCCGCATTGCTCCTTGCATGGATACAAACATGCCTTACTGCCTTCCCAAAAAGCTCTCCGTGCACATATGAAAATCTCTGACATTTCTACACGTTGCTTAAGCAGATAGTGGAAATACTGTATTCCTGCAGCTCCTGAACCCATGACAACATACTACATATCCTCCCAAAGCTCCTTGTCTCTGTGAGGTGGTATTGCATGGTTTGGGTGAGTCATAGATTCCTGGACTGTAGGGAATCCCATATGAAATTTACGGAGCAGAGGGTTACTGAGATGAGGTGTCTGAATCCCCCTTTCCACACCCCAGGAGGAATATGTAGGAACAGCCTCCCCTTCTTTATGTGCCTCTTGGGCCATGGTTAACAACAGCAGTAATTAGGATTTACATATACAGTCTCTTTAAAAGCCAACATCAATGTACATAGTCTACTGCCAGAACAGTTGGGTTTTTTCTTCCCTACTCAGCTGTTGGTTCTCTAACATTTCAGTCCAGTGGTCTGTCAAATCTTACTCTCACAGGAAGAACTTTATGTCTGCTCTGCCGTTGGTTCTGCATCCCTGTCAATTTTATACGACAGGATTTCTCGTTTTTTTCTGGGTTTGTCTGCTTTCATGAAACAATAGATTTTGCAGCTCTTCGAGCAGTTGCGTCAAGTGGTACAGAATCAGTTTTCTGCAGTATTTTTCAGAATCCTACCACTCAAGCTGCTTAAAATCATCAGAAGATTGTGATTGGGCTGGTTTGGGTCTGTGTCTTTCTACTCAGCCTCATTCTTTACCCTAATACTGAAAAAAAGCACCCCATTCTGTTGTCTAAAACATCTTTTAAGAACATGAGAACTGCTTTTGGCGGAGTACACAGCTTAGCAAAACCCTAGGGAGAAGGCTTTTCCATTTGGTATACTTGTGCAGGATTTAGCCTGGAAGCTGTAGCTGTTGCTAACCCTGGCCTTATCCAAAGGAGGTATTTTGTGCAGCATTGCTGGAGAGGCATCAGGACTATGCCATCCTGGAGGGAGCACCCCTGCCTGGGATGATGGGGAATGCCTCTGTGGTGATGTCAGGGCCTTAGAAGCCCCTCCAGTAATCTGGCAGTGGCAGGGCTTCTGCTGGCTTCAACATGATTCGCTGTATGACCTCTCTTCACCTACCTGTTTTAAAAGCTGTAGTCTGTCCTTTCCATGTTTAAAATGTCCTTTGGAATCAGTCAGTAGGGATAACAAAGGGGTGAATAACATGCCAAGCTCCTGGGAAAGAAGCCTGCTTCTGCTTTCTCAAAGTGAAATCCTATGATTGCAGGAGAGGAGCCTGATGGTTTTTGGGGGGATTTTTATCTTTGGGTTTTTTTTGGGGTTTTGGTTTTAGGTTGATTCCCCCCCCCCATTCGTTGTAAAAAAGGTCTGTCAATTCCCAACTTCATCTAAGTGCAGCCATGGAAGAATACACCCTTTTATTGGTGAATTTTGCTCTCCACCATCTGATCACTTTTGGTTTTGTTGGGTTGTTGTTTGGGGGGGGGGGGAGGAGGGTGGGTGGGTGGTTTTTGGTTTTTTTTTTTTGGTTGTTGTTGTTGTCTCTTAAATTACATTTGCAAAAACCTTCAAAATGTCTTGACAGTCTGAATCAAAACAGTGCAGAGGTCTCAGCTGCTCCATTCATCTCAACAGATTTCTGCTGTAAAGTGGGGATTTAGCAAAGCACTTAAATATTTGATTCTGTCGCATATGCTTAAGTGCCATTGAAGTACCTCCACATTTGTGCAGCTCCATGGATTGGGTACCCTGGGTTGTTGGATCAGGCCTGTTACAACATTAGCAGGAGTCAACTGAGGTGCTTCTACCACCATCCTGAATACATCCAATACATCCTTTCTGCTTGCTAAAATCAAAGTGCAAATTTTGCATAGTAACAAAATAATTCTGAACAGGTAGTCTCATTTTCCCCACTCATGTTTAGTTTGCTGCAAGATTCTGTTGCAGTTTTCAGTGCATCCAGGAAATTTTTGGAGACTGTAATTTGATTGTGCTCTGCAGCATTTCACTGCAGGTGGCTATAAGGTTGGAGAACCACTTAAAATCCAATGTTTTACGTACTTACTGGAGCTATTGAGCAACACACAGCATTTAATACGTTTATCCTCAATTATATTTCTGAAGTTTGCATCTATTATTATTCCATCTGGGAAAACAGTACAGAAAAATAAAATCAGAAGTCAGACAGCCTGTCTGCAGCACAGCAAGTAATTGGACCCCTATATCCCAAGCTGCCACTGTAATCACTGTACTGCATTCCTCAAATCTGTAATAATTAAAATGACTGTCAGAGCTATTGGTTGATGGGGTGGGCTGCAGCCTTCACATTTGGGAATATGCGAATGGGAAGTCAGTCAGTAAGAGGCTTTTTCTGGCTCTTCCAGTAGTTTCTAATCATTAGAACACTCAATTTGTTAAATAACTAAAGATTTTAATTTCACGGGCTAGTTTGATTTTAGCTCTACAAATCATATTTTAACTCATCTCAAATATGGAACATAAGCTTACTACAGGAGTTTGATAGCAATTAAAGAACTCTGAAATGCAGTTAAGCTCTGTGTGTGTGTATATATATGCGCATATATATATATATACACACATTTCAAACTATATTAATCATTCTACCAGCATTCGTGAGTTTGGATAGCCTCTCTTTTAATAAGTCTTCATGTGGGTGATCTTCTAGCCATTGCTGATTTCCTAAAGAAAAGCCTTAAGGGCTTCTGTAAGTTGTTTTCATAAGATTCTGTATTTCGACTACAGAAGACACCCTGACAATAACAAGCTTTATGAGTTATCTTCATGAGACTGTATAGCCCTCCTGCTCAAATAATACTAGTCTAGTGTTAATTTACTGTGTCTCTGTTCCATTTAGCAAAGGGATTTAACTAAAAATCTTAGTCTGGGATATTGGAAAAATGTCTTGTGCATGTCATTTTACTAGTTTAAATTGTGAACTGATCTTAATTTCTTAAATGGCAGCAGCTGAATATCTGTTGGGTTAACTAAGGAGATGCTGTTTGCTCAGTCTCCAATTAGGTTTACAGTTGAGGTGTTTGTTAATTGAAAGTGTCCTCTAAAAAAAAGTAATATTTTCAGGAGTAGAAAACCATTGGCTCAGAGTTTATTGTGGTTTAACCTATTAGATGTGTTGATGTGTTCTCAAACATCACTGTCTTTTACAGCAGTAATACTTTATGATAAGCAAAGGATATTGAGGTTTATTAGTATCATCATTCTTTTAACATCTTTGTGGTGACTAAGTATATCTAGTTTGCAGTCCAAGGAACACCCTCAACAACTGCAGTAGTAGAATTAGTATTCTGGACATACACAGTTCAGCGTGCATTCCAATATTATCTCCCCTATTCGGCACACACTGTCTCCTTAGGTACTTTTCAGAAGGCTGTAAGGACCAATTTCCCATGATATGCCTCACTTGGGGAGTGTCTCCCCAGGTTACAGCATTTGTGCTTCGAGTCCTGCAGCTGCTTTAGTTCTGTCTAGGTAAACATGGCTTAATGAGCTGCGATCAGTGGATGCTCCTGGAGGTTCTGAAAATAGCCTCAGCAAAACAAGTGCTTTATTTATTTGTTAGGATGCAGAAGTCTGGGAGAAGAGAGCTGAAGCAACAGCAGAGAGTGCATATACTGTAGTTACGTGGTCAAGAAAGTATGTTATCTTTATCAGTTTAGTTTGTTAAAATATTGATAAAGAAATACAATTTTTTAGGTGTAGAGATTCATAGATATTAGAGACTGATGTTAGAGGCTAATTGCAGTAAGTTTTTTTCAGCCTTTACTAGGAAATAGGAGACCTATTGATGTATGGCTTCTCCTTTCTCTTCCACCTTATTTTTTTACATTTTTTGTCTCCTCATTTCAGGTAATTTCTGCAATAATAATAACAAGAAACATTATTAACATTTCAGTGAGTCCAGGGAAATTCTTTGCTACAGTCTGTATGTTTTTAAACAATGGTTGCCTTAGCGTACAGCTAAACATTAATTTCCAAAGAGCTTTGGTTTACACATGACTACTTTTCAAATAGTGGAAGAAAAGCATACTCATTTTAAAACTGGCTGGAAGTGCTTAGTTACGAGATTGCTTTCAAACCCTGAAATTTACTACTTGGTTTTCCATAGCAAATAAGGTGTAACAAGGATTTGTTCTGTCTGTTTTGGATTGAAACGCTGCAAAATCCCACCCAGAGATGCATAAGTTTTTGTAGGAAGAGTAAGTTTTAATTAGATAAATCCACATTGAAGTGTTAAGTTATATATTTGAAAGAACACTGTGTCTTCTGCAGGTAATTATGTAAATGATGCTTAATGTAGACATGTATTTCTGAGAGCAATACCGAAACTCCAGCAATAGCTACCGTCTTTTCATTTGACATTTAGGTAAATGGGTAGACACATTTACACTACAACTTCATATTGCTGTTTTAAGTGGATTTGGATTTTGGTTTGTTTTTTTCTGTTTGGTTTGGTTTTGTTCATATTTTTTTTTTTTTAATATAGCTCAGTTTTTAAAGTCTCTGAATTACTTAATTTCTAGTAAGGGATTCTTTGCAGAGGAGATTATATGGGCTGTTGGCATTATGGCTACTTAGATGTTCTCCTGATTCTTTACTCCTTTCAGATCTTATGTTTTTCTGACTTCTAATGGCTTATAGTTTTCAAATTAAAAAACGGCCTCTGGAAATCAATCATAAAATATTAATTTATTTTAAGGAGGCAAGGATTTCATCTGTATACATACTTTTTAAACTTGTCAAATACAAGTTTTCATCAGACTTTCAATCTATGAAAGTTAATTGCAGAGTTATAAATGTGGAAAGACACTTGGCTTTGATCGTGTTGAAATTTGTGAATTTAGAACTGAATGAGTGAAGGAGTAGGCATGTGTGGGGCAATGATCTCAATGTTGAACTGTGGTGACTGAAGTGTTCATGCTGTCATTGACCAGTAATATAACTAAAACTGAAGGGATACATCTAACATCAATGCCACTGTAGTGGTTTTTTTTTTTTTAAATGGCTTTTTATAGGATACTGCCTCATCCAAGAAAAAAAAGTATTGCCTACCATTGAAAATAACAGGGCTTCAAGGAAGACCTATTTTGTTTTTTTCTTTTATCATTATATGCTTAATACACAGAAAGAATATGAAGCTAAAAATCCTCTGGTGAAGGGAGGATTTGAATACCAGGATTTACGTTATAACAGGAACGTAAGCACTCTTTTCACCACTCCCATCACATGATTCTTCTAATGACTTGTGGTAGCTGGGAGTTGTAAAACAACAGATTTCCTCCCTGCTGTGCTATCATGCTGCATTTTGCATTACTACATAGTTCTGGGAAGCAGTGACAACTTGGTTTCTACTTTCAGCAATATCATTTATGTGCCAAAAGAAAATGTACTCATATATGATGCTGCCTGTTCTGTTATTTGAATACAGTTTTGTCCTAAATGTTAATTTTAGGCACGCCTCTCCCCATTAATTCTCTTTTAGGGTGATAGACTACATATCCTGTGTAATAGGATATTCTTACATAGTAAGAAGAAATATTGATGCAACTGTGAAGTATAATCCAGTGTAATTTTTGTCAAAAATTATAGAGCAATTTAAGATTTTCCTTTCATGTTATTCCATATTTTGAGCTGTAGGATAAATAAATTTGATGAATACTTGTAGTAGCTGTGCTTTTGATAATGAAACTTAATTTTTGTATAAAATTTTCTTGCAGAATTTTCTCTCACAAAGTTTTTTAAACTACTTACCATAGACTTTTTCCATTCCTTAATTTTTCATTTCTTCTGGAATGTGGATATTTATTGCTCTATATATGCTTAATCTCTGTCTAAGACAACATGTTTTGTTGTTTGTTTTGTGGATTTTTTTTAAAAAAGAAAAGTCTTATCCTAAATCTTCTATTTCTGTTTTTTGTTTTTGTTTTTTTGTCCACTTAGAAATTTTATGTGCTTGGTGGAGATGGAAAAAGATGAAAAACGAGCTGGCTTCCTGGAGAAAGAAGGCGGCAAATACTTAATAGAACTTGATTACTGTGGAACCACATTTTGAGTGCGCCTCCTGGACAACTTTCATAAATGTTCTAGATAACAGCAGATTGATATGATTTGGAACCTGATTCATCAAACAGTATACACTGGAAGAAGCCTGCTTTGGGATATGACGTTTTGTACTGCTTCTGAAAGTCTGTGAGAAAGCACTATAGACATCTACCTATTATTTCTTAACTCTACGTCTCGATTCAGCTACAGCAGAACTAGTCTTTGAAGTGAATAGAACCAGAGCCCTTTTGGAAACTTTTATTGAACATGACTCATGGAGAAGAGCTTGGCTCTGAGATGCACCAGGATTCTGTTGTTCTAACTTACCTAGAGGGATTACTAATGCATCAAGCAGCAGGAGGCTCAGGTACTGCAGTTGACAAAAAGTCTACTGGGCATAGTGGAGAGGATCAAAACTTTAAGATTTCTGGAAATATATTTCCCAGCTGTCAAAGTAATGGTCCAGTTCTTAACACAAATACATATCAGGGATCTGGCATGCTGCACCTCAAAAAAGCAAGACTGTTGCAGTCTTCAGAAGACTGGAATGCAGCAAAGAGAAGGCGGTTGTCTGATTCCATTGTGGATTTAGATGGAAAAAAGGAAGCTTTGTTAGCTGGCATGGTTGAAAATGTGCCTAAAGGCAAACAGGATAGCACATTACTTGCCTCTTTGCTTCAGTCATTCAGCTCTAGGCTGCAGAGTGTTGCTCTGTCACAGCAGATTAGGCAGAGCCTTAAGGAGCAAGGGTATTCCCTTAACCATGATTCTTTACAGGTGGAGAAAGATTTAAGGTGCTATGGTGTTGCATCCAGTCACCTGAAGACTCTCCTGAAGAAGAGCAAAGCAAAAGATCAGAAGCTGGACAACAGCCTGCCTGATATAACAAAGAACTTGCCCAAAGAGAGGTTTATAGAATCTCCTCATGCGGTGCAGAGCGGACCTAAAGTGATAAATGAGCCACTGTCTTGTGCTGCAAGATTGCAAGCTGTTGCAAGCATGGTAGAGAAACGATCTAGTCCTGCTGCTTCACCGAAGCCCAGCGTAGCATGCAGCCAGCTAGCTTTACTCCTTTCAAGTGAAGCTCACTTGCAGCAGTACTCCAGGGAACATGCTTTAAAAGCACAAAATGCAAATCAAATAGCAAGTGAGAGACTTGCAGCTATGGCCAGATTACAGGAAAGCACTCAGAAAGATATTGGCCAGTTTGGTTTAACAAAAGGAATGACAAGCCATCTCAATGGTCAAACAGGATCATCAACCAAACCAGTATCCAGCAAAAGCAATACGGCACCATTTCAGAGTTCAGTGGGAGTCATGCATTCATCTCCCAAAACTGTGGGATACAAAAGTACTTTGGAAAGGAGTAACCTGAAAACCTCTCCCAGCAACAGTTTGCTCTTGCATCTGCTAAAAAGCCAGAATGCCACCAAACACATGAAAGGGCGTGAACAGAGTGAGAGAGCCATCAGTTTTGAAGATGGCAGCACACCAACAACTATTGATGAATATTCAGACAACAATCCCAGTTTTACAGAGGATGACAGCAGTGATGATGAAAGCTCCCATTCCAACTGTCTACCTATAGACCTATCTTTTAAACAGAGGACAGATAAACCAGATGCAGGTCCACCTGCATCACTGGATAACCTGACTCAGTCCTTGCTTCGTAACTGGGATCCAAAAGTTTCCTGTCAAGAGAACAAGGAAGACAAAGACACTCCAAAAGGTTCTAAGCTGAATCCCCATCAGAAAGTTACACTACTTCAGCTCTTACTTGGACATAAGAGTGAAGAAAAAGTAGACAAGATTACTGACCCTCAGGGACCACACAGTGCAGCTGATGTGGCAAAATTCACTGTACAGACTGGTAAAAGGACTCCAGTTACTGACAGTCCCAGTGCGAGTCGAATGACTCCGTTAAGCACTCCCCCATTGCTGGCTTCTACAAAAGCAGATTCTCCTATAAATCTCTCTCACCAATCATTAGCCATCAAGCGTAGCTCACCACCATATGCCTGTAGCATCCAGCCAGAGAGACTGGTGAATCCCGCATCTAAACATTTGATAGACCTTTCCAAAAGCAAAGAAATTCAAGGAGCTAAGCTGAGCAGGAATGATAGTCCCCAGAACTCTTCGGCATTCAGTGCCAGCAAACTGTTGCAGAACCTTGCTCAGTGTGGCATGCAGACTTCCATGTCAAGTGAAGAACAAAGAGCTAGCAAACACCTACTAGCAGGAAACACAGATAAACCTGTTGGCTTGATTGATAGATTGAACAGCCCTCTGCTTACAAATAAATTGGGTACGCATGAAGAAAATAACAAAATATTCAGTTGTCAGCCTGCACCTGCTGAACAAGGAATTCCGGGTTCAGAAATAGAAAATCTCCTTGAAAGGCGCACTGTCCTTCAGCTGCTTCTGGGAACTCCCATTAAAGGTAAAAGCGAAAAGAAAGAGAGGATGCTTTTAAGAGATGAAGGTTCTCAAGAACAGACAGATAAGGCTTTGAACGAGCAAATACTGACGGTGAAAATAAAAACTGAACCATATGAAGAATCAGATATTCCTTATAATTCAAATGCACAACAGGTAAGAGATGGCAAGGATAACGCATTTCAAGGATTTATGCATTCACTGCAGAGAAACGCAGCTACTTCTCCAGCATCCAAGGAGTTGAAATCTGAGCCGATTTCGCCTCAAGACTTCTCTTTTTCCAAAAACGGCCTGCTAAGTAGGTTGCTGAGGCAGAATCAAGACAGTTACCCTGCAGATGAGCTGGACAGAAATCACCGAAACAATGAGTTGACACACCTTGAATCAAAGAGTCTTTGCACAGTACCGAAGAAAAGGAAGCTTCATGCTGAGCCTTTGGAAAGCCCATTAAAAAAGATGAAAAGTAATATGTCTGATGCTGCAAACAATCACGCTTCTCCTACCGAGGCACTATATGGGCCTTTGCTTAACCAGCAAGAACTGAAATTCAGCAGAAGTGATGCTGAATTTAAATACACTGTAAGTCACAGTTCAAATAATGAAAGTGAAAATCGGAGTTGGTCTAGAGATGGTAAAGGCTTTAATGTGTTGAAACAGCTGCTTCTCTCAGAAAACTGTGAGAGAGATCTGTCACAACATAGGAATCACATACTAGCTGAGGGCAAGAAAAAAGGAAACAAAACCAGTGCAACAATTAATAAACCTGAATTCAGCATTTCATCAGTAAATGCGTTAATGGGAAGCCCTGTGCAACAGAACAGTTGTGTAGATCATAGAACATTTCAGTATCCTGTAACAGTAAAAAGTCCTGCCTGTTCCCCCTTCCCTGAACATTTGGGGAGTACAGTATCTCGACTCGAGTCTGACCAGTTTAGCATGTGTCCCATGCCCAGTGAAAAAGGGCCCATCAGATGGGTAATCACAGGTATGGACAAGAATGATTATGAAAAAGACTCTCCCAGACTGACCAAAACCAATCCAATATTGTACTATATGTTACAGAAAGGTGGCAACTCTCTTAGTAGCCAAGAAGCACATGACAAAGAAATTTGGAATGGACCTTCATGTACTGATAGCTCAACTCATGTTACCATCAAAGAGGAGTTGATATCTGATGCAGAACTTAAAACTCCTTTTACTAACTTAAGAAGCCCTTACAACAGCCATATAGGGAGTAAGACCACTCATCAGCATGCTGTGAATGGAGAAGTGCATGGACTTCTGGAAAGAGTGCGAACAATCAAAAAAGAGCCAGAATAAACTACAGCCTCCTCAGTGAGTTTACAATCAGTGGTTTTGAACCTTTGTTTTAAAAAAAAAAAGAAAAAAGAAAAAAGAGAAACGAGTACGAACTTGACTACTGTATAAATTGAGCATGATTTTAGAAAAGCATGGTCTAATTGAAGCATATTTTCATTTGATAAACTTTTTATTTTTCTGGTGATGTTATTTAAAATACATGTAGATAAAATTTGCTTTACAGTAGATTGTCACAAGTAAACTAGAAAGGTAATTTGTACAAGACATTTCTGTATGTATCAGATTAAGTTATGAGTACTTTTTGATCAGAGTCTTATTTGGATCTGCAAGTTTTTAGCATAACATAACGTGTAAGCGTACAGCCTAGGCGGTGGTAATGCTGCGTTTCCTCCCTCTCTGTAAAATAATCCTTATTTTTTGAAGCCTGAACATAGAGATAGTGTACTTTTTTTTTTCTTCCTTTTTTTTTTTTAATGTTTAATATGTTTATGTGAAATTTGAAGAATAACTTTTAAGAAAAGGAGCAGTCCATCCGAGGTAGTATCATATTGGAAAACCTGTGTCAGTGTTAATAAAGGAAATGCACTGAAATGTATTTTTTAGTGCTCCCAAAATTTTTATTGTTATTTTTAAGTCTTGTTTGTGGTCCTGCCAGAATAGTGGTGTAAAATCTATTTTTCTTCCTTGCCCTCATCTTGATAAATGCCATCCTCCAAATTTTTAGCCATAGTTATGAGTTACTAATTATGATTAAGGGACTTTTCTAGGTTTTTATATGAAAGGCAGATTTTCATAGGTCATGCAAGTGCTGCATGAGTCCTTTTGTCTACACATTCCTGTCACTTTCCTGGTTAAAAGGGAAAGCCAAAATGCCTCTTGGTGTAGTACAGTTAAGAAAGCTTAGCTGCAAATATTTAGTGAGGAAAGTGATGGAAAGTTTGTGAAATGAAATGTCTGTTTAGCACCATCTTGCTTCCTCTGCAGAACACTACTAACTGTGCTAAAGCAGCATTTCAGGCTTCCCCGCAAAGATGAAATAGGATTTTAATGAAAAATGTGTTGGCCTCTTCCTACAACCAGGGAAAAGAATCCATATTCTGCCAATATTTATTACCCTCTGAACAGCTGATGCATGGTTTAATGCACTACCCCGGCACTGCAGAAAACCTGGTTTTCAAATAATTTTTCTGGTTTCACTGAGGATAAAATTGTGGTTTTGTCATGTTCTGTAATGGATAGTGGGACACGTCTGAGAAATCCTCCTCTGCCCTTTTCCTCAATCCCCACCTGTGCTGTGATTTGTAACATCTGGCAATATTAGCCTGAGATGGGAGTAACTGAAAATTGCGGCCAGAGCTGAGACACCTTAAAAGAATTGCTGGCAAGGGAAGAGCCATGCAGCTCTGCTTTCCTGTTAATGCTGTCAAGTGTTAACTCCATTTGCAGCCTTTATTTCTCACGGGGGAGGAGGAGGACAAAATCCAGTTCCTCTAAATTACATGCATTATTGGCAACCATAAGTTCTGCTGAACTTTTTACTCCCCTGGAAAAAAAAAAAAGTGTTCTCTGTCGCTTCTAATTTCACTGATAATCCCCCATGCTATCGGCAGGCAATTAAGTAGCTGGCTTGCACAGATAATGAAAGCTACACTGTTTTAATTTTGACTGTTTTTTCCATTGAGAGCTGATGACATGACAAAACTGCTGTTTCTGTCCATCGTATGTTTGCGTAGCAGGGATGAATGATGGGGCATTTTGCTCTTTTTCTTTCTGGTTTGGTTTCAGAGATCCTTTTCCCACACTGCTGGCTTGTTGAAACAGAGTGAGCTGTTGTCCCCTCTCGTCCCCTGCCTGGAATCAGTTTCTCCTCTTCCCAGTGCAGTCTCTACTGAAAGGGATTTCTCCTGTCTACCAGCTGGAAAATGCACCACTATTCTGTTTTGCCCCTTCAGGGGATAGCTTCTTTTAGGGAACACAAATATTTGTCAGTACCGATATAAAACATTCCCCCGGTTTATATGAGAAATAATAGAGCAATTTAAAGATATATTTTTATGTTATTTGAGTGAAGCGTAATATATTAATGGGCTGTACAAAGAAGATTTATATTTTAAGACCTTCACACAAATCTAGCATCATTTTGAATGTCATTGTCTGAAGTATAATATAAAAATAAAAATTTGTTTGTCTTTAATACTGCATTTATAAGTGGCCCAGTGACAATTCAAACGTCTCATGGAATAATCATTAACAAGATAAAATATATTTTGGATTGACAGTGAACTGAATTCTTTTTATATGAGTCAACCCCACAGAAATATTAAAAAGATGGTATTTGTTCCATCCATTAAATGTCTCTTAAAGTCTTAATTGATTATTTTTCTTGAAACAACATGTATATAGCTAGGAAATATATACAATATAGAATAATAGATGGTCCCCAGAGTAAATACAGGGCTATAATTTACTTGAAGGGCTCCACAGAAAAAAGCAGCTTGAATAGGTGTGAAAAAAATCTGGTTAGAAAAACCTCATCAAAACAAAGTTGAGATGAAAAGTAAGGAGGAGAGTGTAACCCTAACAAAAAGTAATACCGGAGTCTAGGAGTATGCTTACCTAGGTATTTATTCTGTGGTAGTCTGTTGTTATAATATATACTTTTGAGCATTTAGTTTTTAAAGTTTTATAAAACATTTAAGTTAAAATGTTAACAGTTTGACCAGTTAATGATTTAGCTTTCTTTTTAGGTGATGTTAATGAAAGGTATTACCATTCTCACAGACGTCATAAGCTATTATACACAAGAATTTTAAGTTTAGGACATGCTGTTCATGGAAGAATCTTACCTCTTGTAGGCACTGCAGTCTCAAGCAGCATGTTAAGGTAATGATGAGGCCATTGAGAAAGAGAGAGAGAGGGTAGAACATGCCAACAGAATGCGCTTAAGTCAGCTGCGAAGAGGGCAAGAGTCTTCTATATGAAATTCTCCAGTAACAGTTACCCCTCCCTAAGGAAGAAAGTTCTACCCCATCCACATTTACAGCCTTTAAACCTGAGGACCAAAGGCTCTTTAATCATTTTTTATCTTGTAACATGGGTGAGTGAAGAGGAGCCACAATTATTTTCCTTGGGGACTTTTTCATCAGAAAAGGGGGGTTTTGCTGCACCAGCGGATGGACAGGTAGGCCTGGCCATGATTTCCCAAGCAACTCGAAGATCTCAGTTTCTACCCATCTCTGTAGATGAATGACAGACCAAGGTCATCTGTTGAGTAATGCTTATGTTTTTTGGCAACTTCTGTCTCCTTGGTTCAGTAGACATTTGCTGCTAGGGATATGCATTTCAGCTGTCCCCAGTATGATTCCCCAGTCTGTGGGGGTGGAAGCTTCACAATACAGCTTTGCAAACTCAGCAGGCAGAAGGGTCAGCTAGGTATTTAGACTATAGACTTGAAGAAAAATGGGGCCTTGTCAGATATTAGCAGCAGTAGCTGTGTGAAGGATTGATGGGTGCTATTGTAGGATCTCACCATCTGAGGAGAAGGAAGGGAGGGGAGAAGACATCCCAGTTGTAGCTGGGTGAGACTGCTGGAGGAGAGCTGCCTCCACTTCGTGAAGCAGTGGAGGTTCACTTAACTGGGAATGGTTGCAGTAGCAGTTGGGGTGCTAAGTGCCTGATGCCATGCTTGAGGAGCATCTGCAGGCTCATGCCATTTCAGCTGCTGTGGTGGTGTAGCGCTCAAGCTAACTAGGCTAGGGGATGGACTTGCAATTGCTATGCAGATATGCCTTTTCTTTCCAGAGGGAAGTGTATGGGACTAAGATAACCAGATTTCTAGTGTCTCCTTTGCCAAAGTTTGAGGAAATGATGGGGGGTAACATATGACCACAGAATTAGAGGTGTTTTGCTGGAGGGCTTCTCTACTGATACCGCATAACTAAACGGCTCAGTTTGAGAGCTCTATAAACCTTACAAGATCATAAGGGAATTCAGCCATAACTTTCACTTTTCTTAGCCATTTCTCTTAATAATGTTTTTAAATTTTTAATTTACAAATGTTTTTAAAAGAAATGAATGGTTTAAATTTTCCCTGTTAAATGTTGGTGAAAGTATTACAGCTCTCATTGACGTCAGTGACATGATATTACCAGTTTGTTCTCTGCCACATCTTGCAGAGGAGTAAGCTGGTAAGTATATATTATATATATTTATATATAATGTAAATATGTTGACTTGTTACACCTATAATATGTTGAAATTGGTTTTTAAAAGGTGATGTAAATAGTGGTTTCCTTAATGAAAAATACATATTTTGTATTGTTCTAATGCAAAGGAAAAAAAAAAAAACCTTTTAATCTTTTTTGTTATGTATATTCCATGTATAAGTGTAAATATGATCACATAGGTTTAAAAACTTTTGCATGTATGTATACAGTTGCAAGTCTGGAAGAATGTATAGAAAAATACTTTTATTTAAAGTTGTGATTACCTGCTGCATGAAAAGTGCATGGGGGACCCTGTGCATCTGTGCGTTGGCAAAAAAAAAATGTCTTAACGAGTCAGGTCAGTTCAAAATGCAACAGTATTCCACTTCTGGACATGACTTCTGCTGTGGTATTTTAGCTTTGTGAAAGAATGTGCTTCAAATCAAAAGGGTCTGGGGAAAAAAAGAAAAACAGAAACGCAAACCTACTTTTCAACCATGAAGTACTCATACAACTATAACCAGTCATGTAAGTTCAGGACTCCATTTTGCATAACAGAAATACTGTACCAGGACTGTTCCATCCCTGTGAAACAAAGGAGTATTGATTTTCATTGCCATACATAAGACTTCGGGATTTTACCACAACCAGTTTTATTGTGATGTGTCTTCAGTAATTTAACTGGTCTCATTTTTATTAGAAATTAATTTCCTCATGTGATGTCACAAAACTGTACATACTGCAGTGTGAAGTTTTTTTAAATCTTTCAGTGTTTACTTCCTGCAGAAGATTTGAATAAATGAGAAAAATGCATTGTCTTGATGGTTTTTAAATCTGCTTTATTTCATGTGTACTTTCCATTATTGGAGTGTTAGTGGGCTCTTTGTATCAGTGCTATTAATGCAAATTTCTGACCACAAAAATAATCTCAAAGAGCCAAGGGACACGTAGCCTTTAATAAGGCTACTGACTGGCGACGGAGAATCGTGGAGCTGCAAATGAAACAACCTAAATCAGATTAGCAGATTTACTTTACAAAGCATTATATTACGTTTTATTTGAATACCTTTCTCCATATTCAGTTGAAATCAGTGACCGTAAACTGGAAACCTTTAAACGGGAATTTTCATGTGAAAATGATTTTAAGCAATTGTTGAACATTTTTTGGGTCCCCTGTGCAGGGCAGGAAAGGTGAGTTCCCTGCTAAAATCTACTTTGGTCCATACCGCAAAAAGTACTTGAGTTGTTTTCAATATAATTTCTTAACCAAATGTGTAGAGAAGTTGAGCATAATTTGTCCATGAAGACTATACAAAAATGTAACAGTCCACTTGCATCATATTTTGCAGCTTTTAAGTTAGCTTGTGGCAAATGGTGATTGCAACATCAGGGCAAGTGCTGCTTCTCCCAGAATTCTTGTTCCAAGATGTATAGGCACACTGTGTCTGGAGCTGTACAGTTGTAAGTAAGCATTTGGATGGTGGCTGTCTTAGGTAACAGTAACAGCTGTTTTCATGAATCATCCTATGTTTTCAGGTCTTGTAGCAATAAATAGACATGTGTGAGGTTCCTTGGAAGCTTTCTGGAAAGCATGAATTGTAATCCATAAAGTTCATTTAAAAGCTGTAATTCCAACTTCATAGTTCTCAGCTGCGGCTTCATGAAGTGTATAGCTGAGCACTTTGGTACCTTATAATGGAATAGGATTGGATACATTTTCTTAAAGTACACATACCACCGGTGATACTCAGCTGTGCTTCAGAGGGAAAAGACTCTTGTCCCAGACTTGTCAGTAGGCTTACGTTGATTTGAGAGACAAATGACTAATCCAAAATACAGCCACATGAAAAAGCAATACACTTAAGGAGCCAGTTTAGTCTACTAATTTCCCTGTCCCTGGGTGTGTTCAAGGCCAGGCTGGATGGGACTTTGAGCAACCTGGTCTGGTGGAAGGTGTCCCAGACCATGGCAGGGTGGTTGGAACTAGGTGATCTCTAAGGTCCCTTCCAAGCCGAACCACTCTATAGTTCTTATGTCATGCAGCTCGGAAATAACTTCTGAAATACATGCTTCCTCATTGACTTGCTTCCTTCAGTTTTGATTCTACCTACCAAGCAAAACTGACAGTGCACCTTTATTTCTCAAGTGATGATGCCCTAGGACAGTTTTTTGGAGCTCCTGAATATCAATGATTTTTGTTTTATTACTTAGGGAGAGTTCCGGCTCCTGTAACTTCACTATTCAATTTATTGTGCTGTAACACCAAGTAAAACTTGCTTTGTGGCTACCAAAACAAACAGGCCTGTGGAGTTGAGAGTATGGTACGCTAAACAGGCTGTGGGGTGATGAAATGTAAATATTCAGAGAAACATTTCACTCGGAATGAACGTTTGCAACAGTTGCTCAGTGATTCATACTGAATTCTCTCAAAAGTGCCTCAAACTGCCAGTGAACTCTTTACAGACAGACGTGTGGTCATGCAGAATGTTCTTGGTCTTCGATTTGTTCCTCACAGAATGAAAGACGCATATGATGTTGATGATTACTTTTTCCCACAAAACAGCTGTTGGACAAAGAAATTAAAGTTTCTGCTTCAGAGATTTCAAAATGTGGGGGAAAAATATAGCAGTTGTGTTTGTGGGACTTGGCAGCCCAGTGTTATGCTCCACAACAAAATTAATTATAGCATTGTGGGCATTAAGGATTGATTTGGACTCTAGTGGATCATTTGCAGCCCTGTGCATTGTGGAAGCATTTATCAGAGTAGAAAAAAACTTCTTGCAGTAATATAAACATGTCTACATATAAGCAAAGTAAAGCAAATTATTCTTCATTGACTGTAAACTTTGTCAAGAAAAATGTTATTTTAAAGCTGAAGAATATGATGACAATGTTTTTCTGACACAGCTTGATGCATTAGAGATGTGTAATGCACTCATGGGGATGTCTGTGGGGACTTGATATGAGCCTCGAGCAGTCGCTAGGACATGCAGGTAATAATTGTTGATAATATTTTTGTTTCCTTTTATTGTTGGAGTGACTCAAAGGGAGCATGGCACAAACTCAGGGCACGAAAATCCTCTCTGCTGGTAAATATCAATGCCGCTAATGAAAGAGCATATGCTGATCTAAGCTCACAGCAGCCTACTTTGATTTGGCTTTTTAAGGACTGCTTGCTCTTAATGAATAAAGAGATTTGTCACTATTTCCAGATTACTTTTCTGATTAAACTACTCAGAGTTTAACTGAATGCAAAACAAACATTATTGACTTGCATCTGTGCCAGTCAGATAAGCTTGATGCCTGCCTCGGCAATTAAATCCAGCATGTATCTTCATTTTGGTGTGTTAGGGAGAGATGGCGAAGCAACTGTGTCCCCCTTCATAGTTATTAGGTGCTCTTGTTTCCCTTTGCCCAGTCCTGTTTGGTGAGGTGAGGACATTTTCTCACTAAATGGGAAGCAAATTGGCCTATTCTGGTTGTAGTCTTTATTGAAGCTGGTGTTGACTTGGTTGCATGCTCGGTAATTCTTCTGAGAATTTAAGCATAGACCTCAAGAGGTGACTTGTGCAGGTGAGTTGTGTGGGTGGCCCCAGGGCAGAGATATATCTAACCTGTTGCTGTAACCTCTTAATGTTTGTTTGCACCTTTGTAACTCCAGCAAAATGTCATCATTTTCCAACCCATGCCCAAATCTCATCACTACTACCAAGAGAAAGAGATGAAATCCAAGCGTATTCTGGAGTTGGATGCCCTAGCCACTCAGTCTCCTTGTATGTTATGACTTGAGAAAAGCTTTACTAGGGGTTCTGTGGAATATGGAAGGAAATACCTCTAATACCTGTGTTGGAATTGTGCTTTTTTTCCCCCAAATATGTTATTCACATTTGACTGTGAAAGAAATCCCTGGTTTTTTTAAAGAAACCTAATGAACTCTCACATGCCTTACAAGTGGCTCAGCATGTGATTTGGCTTTAGTCATGCAGGAAGCCTGGGTTCCTGCAGTTGCTACATATTATCTCTATGGTTGTATATATCTGCATGCTTGTCCTTTCTGTTTGCTGTGGCAAGCCAGTAACTGGAGATGTGATCTCTTAGGCCACAGTTAATTTAAGGGGAGGAGGAAAAATTTGAAGGAGACTAAGCTACAAACATGTTATTCTTGAATGCCTTTTATTTTCTAACCCGATCTTATTTTCCTCTATTCGGTATAGTCACAGAAAGTCTTCATTAGCATCTGCAACAAGAATTAGATTTGGAAACAAGATCCTTATGCAGATATTCATGTTATATATAATGTACCGACCATCATTGCTTAAATCTCAGGGTATAACTAGTGCAAGTTTACTGACTTCCAAATCCAAAATCAAAGAAGTCTTACATTTTGTAATGCAGAAGTACCAATAGCTGGTTGGTCAGCTTGTAAACATGCTTGCAGATTTGAAAGGAATTAGTTTAGCTAATCCTTGTAATAGTGACATGTCTAACTCATGCCATTTTTGTCCTTCTGCCATAAGTGCCTGTGTACTGAGAAGAGAGGTGATGATGTCTAACATCACCTACCCCAAAAGCTCTTTCCTTTCATTTAGATTGCTGATTACTGTGGCAGAAAGAATTGAAGTGGATGCCACCAAGCCTTCGCCACTCCCCCCCCAAAAAAAAAGCTCTTTGTTTTAAAATGTGTCACAGAAGAGAAAGTCCAAGGGCACAGAAGAGAAATCCAAGGACAGAGAAGGAAGATGAGAGAGAGGGAATTTTTTGGGGGGCATCCTCAGTGTGGTCCAGCTGGCAGCCTGTTGCTTCCTCCCATTCTGTTCCACCACCTTTTTCCCAGAGGGAATGCACAATAGCAGTGGTTGGGCAGTGGTTGCTTCCCAAGGGGCCAAATATTGCCATTTGCATGAGGTGTGACAGGGAGCTGGAAGCTGGTGGTGGCTGCTCTCATCACTGACAGAAGAGGGGCAGCTGCTGGTAGAGGAAAAGAGGAGGCACTGAAATCCCCTGCTGAAAGTGTTAACAGCCCAAAAAGTCATCCTGTGTTTTTGCATGGCGTAGATTTGCGGTTATTAATCTGGAAGCGCAAGGAATAACTCTCTAGAAACAGACAGCAGCTGTTGTACTGAATGCATCCCACTCTTTAAGACTTGCATAGAAGGTTTAAGGATAAAGCTAGTTAGGTTAAAAAAATAAATAAATACTTTTTTTATACCCAGTGGCTTCGACAGATTTTTTCATTGTCTTCCCACCTCTGCTTAGCAATTGACAACTTGATTCACTTCAGTGAGGAAGGTGCTATTCTCGTTTTCCTATCATCTCTGTCTCTCTTTTTATGTAAACAGTTATGTTGTGCTTACACTAAAGCAATATGGCTTGCTGCCCCATGTTTGATTTCAGACCATGTCTGTAACACAGTACAATTCTGCTTGCAAAGCGTCTCCTGACAGCACCAGGAACCTCATGCATGGAACAGGAGTCTCCTCTGACCCAGGCTAACTATTGTGCCTTAGTGCTGGGATGCTTGGAGTGGTAAGTGGTAATGTTGCTGGTATGAGATACTGAACACTGTATGAATTTCTGCCTAGTTCAGTTTTTGTACCTCCCAGTTTGGATGAAGGGTACATGGAAATTTTTGTCCGTACGTAGAGTCTGGGCTGCAGAAGTAGCAGCCAGATTGCAGGCATCTACTATATTCATGTTACCCTGCACTGGCGGCACATCTGTGCCAGTGTCACCCTTTGAGCACATGCTCAGCTGGCCGAAAGCAGACATGGTTGCACAGCAGCTGAGATGGTGCTGTTTGTTTTGATGTGGAATGTGGCTGCCTGTGTCCTGGAGCCCCATGCTTTGCAAGAAAATAGAGGGTTCAGCATATGATACATATAGAAGCATCTATAGAGTAGGGTAGAGCTCTTTACTTTATTGAGGAGCCATGCTGAATTCTTGGTTGTGTTCTCCTCTGCTTGGTGCACGTTTTGTGTATTCTGGAGTGTTAACTAGGAGGGTAAGAATTGGATGAATGACAGCAGCACTCAACTGGGTTACGTCCAGTCCCTGAAGTGAACAATCAGATCAGAAGGTGGTGAAGCACAGGGAGCTCTGTCCAGAAAGGTATCAAGGCCAAGAGACGGTTACAGTAGTAGACTGGTCAAATAAGGAGTGCTCAGAAAGATGGCCTGTGTCTTTTCTATCTAATGTGCAAATTCCAGGTGTTACCTGAGATCTGGCAGGGATTAAAAGAGGTAGTATAAAGGGACAGTATAATGGAACCACACTGGCTGCAGCTGCTACTGCTGTGGATACTACTGGGGATAACAGTGACCAGTTGGGTAGATGGTAGCATCCTTAGCCTGAAGGGAAAGATAACTGGGTTAGCTTGCTGAAAGAGGCTGGTTTAAGACAGAGATGCAGAAAAGGTCTTCAAGAGGAGTATTACGGTACCAAGGATGAGCAAACAAGGTCAGGTTGCATAGCCAAAACGATAAGACTCCTGTGAACGCAGAAGTTCTTGTTTGATATGTTTTCATTTTCATAGCAGAAATTACAGCTGATACATCATCACTCTTAGAGTAATCACCGCAGTCTTCCTGCCATGAGCAAGGGTTGCTTTTTCTACAGAATCTGTATAGAGTATACACAGATGAGACCTGTATTCATATCAGGTGGTGCCTGCAACCTGTCATGACTGCTTGTTTTTCCTACCATCATCCTCACCAGGAGAGGAGGAATGGTCCCCAAATTATGATTTAGGAAACCCAGGTTTGCGTTGTGGCTGATTCTGGGGTTTCATGAGATTTCAGGGGGAAGCACACAGCCAGACTGCATGTCAGGATTTCTGTTAAATAGACAAAAAAAACCTCTTTGGTTGTGGAGATTTGAATGCCAGTGGAGTATCAACTGCACATGTATCTGAGGCAAACGAGAGTTTAATTTGTCCTGTATCAAGTTTCAGGGTGTTAAAATGAATAGCATGTGGTTTGTCTTTCCTGTTCAGAGCACCTAAATGTAAAGATTCCCATCAGCAACATCTGTGGAAATGATGCAACTGCTGTGATATGGTAACCTGTCTGTCAGAAATGTCTTTCAAGTGACAGATCACAAAGGAGAAGACTTCAGAACTCCAGTCTCTTTTGCTTCCTGTCTGTGCTGGTTATTTAAATCACACCCTGTAACCCTGCCCCTGCTTTGGTCATCTCACCTGGGACCTTTCAGTAAAACTAGATTAAAATGTACTTGCAAGGGAAACGTTTTGGAAATACAGTTTGCTTGCAGTGCATTAAATGAGGAAGTTTAAAAGCCAGTGAGAATGAAGAAAATGAAAAGAAAGGTTTCTGAAGCCAGAGTAACCAAAGCAGAAGCAGGACACTTGCTGTGATTTGTACCTGAAACGTGTGAAAGCTGACCCCAGGGTTGCAATTGTATGGCAGGTCTAACCCCTAATAGGCTTGGACAAGTAAATAAGACCTTCCAGCAGTGAAAGTGCTTTATTGTGACTCTGCTTGTGGGAGCCAGTGTTTTTCTCAGCCAGGCTGCACCTCACTGTGTTTTCCTCACCACAAAGCTCTTTCACTCAGGCTTAGTTCCAATGTCAGGATTTCAGTGTATTTTTAGCATATTGTTTGTTTATCATCTCCCATATATTTCTTGTAGGAACAGCAGGGCAAGTTAAACATGGGGGCTCATGTCTAAAACAGCTTTTCTTGAAGAACACAACACAAACAGTGCTTTTTTACTCTCTGATTAGGCTTCTGAGAGGGAAGGGGAACTTTTCCTTGAAGAATGAACAAGAGGGAAAATCTTTAAAGCTGACTGTCTCCAGCTAATCCAAAGTGTTTGCATTTAGGTGCTAAATAAGGAATTTTGGTGCAGGGGTTTATGTTAGCATTTCTCTCTGTGTAGAGAAATGTGAATCAGTATGTGTGTACCTAAACACATGCAGAAGATGGGTACAATGACTACTGCAGACAAAAGAAAAATGAAACAAGCTGAACGTGTAACAGCTGATACTTGAGACAGCCTGGGTGTAAAGTGAGCATCCTTGTAGAGCAGCCCTTATTTACCAAGTAGAGAGAAAGTGGAGCTATACAAAAATATAATGAGCCATGCTCCAAGGATTATGCAGCCTATTATAAACTCAGAAAAAAATAACCACTGCAGGCACATAAAGTACATTAAGTGCTGGTACAAGTTAGCAGTAGTGAAGGAATCTGGTTGAGGTCATTGTTGAAAAGTATTGTGAAAGGAGTAAATCTGAAGGAGAAGGAGAGGGGAAAGTCATCTGAGGTGAAATTCTTTGGAAGACTTAAGTGGACCTGGCACCGGCTCCTCTGCGTGGGGCGAATTTTACCCTTGAAGCCAGGGGAAGATGACTTCTCATTTGAAGATGCTGTCAGGGCAAGGAGGAGAAAAGTGAAGCAGGTTGAACTGGAGGGAAGGGTTTTATAGTGGAACTGAGCTTGCTCTAGAGCTAGCCAAGAAGCAGTGGTTACAGATGGTATTGAGCTAATTTTCAGGAGCTGAGTCAAACCAGAACATTCAATATCTTATTAAATGTAGAAAAATAGTGAATAAAACAAGTGAAGGAGGAGAAAGATTTATTCAAGGAATAAATTCCTTACCTAGGCATCGGGATTCCTTGTTTTGGGAGGAAATAAGGGTGTTATTTCTTGTGTTGTTTCTTGATAACTTGAAACAAGAATGATTATCTTATGGTCTGTGTTATGGAGGTGGCCAGAAAAGGAAGGGGACTGTTGCTGTGGGGTTCCCCAGTGATCCCTTGAAAAACATTTCTGTGGACCCAAGAATAAATATGAGGAAAAGAAGGAAGACTAAATGTGGGGTGAGAAAGAAGCTGCTTATTGAATTGACCAGAAAGAGAAAAAAAGTGCAAACCCAGTTATTTAATACGACAAGAAATCTGAAATAAACACTGAGATGTTTAGCTAAAAGCTCTGATGTTCTTGGAAATGCTGCTGGTGTCCACACCAACACAGCTAGTGTGGGCATGTCTGCACAGCCACAGTGGAAGAGCAGTGACCATGCAGATGTGGTCTCAGGGCTTTGCATCACACTGGCCTTGAGATTTTAGCAGAGAAGTGAAGTGTCATCTGGGTCTGAAAAATGAGCTGTGGTGAGGTGAAAACAGGAAGGGCTATGTGGAGAGATCTGCCTCCGAGTCCCTGGGTGCTCCCTTTGTTTATACTTACTTGCTTTTAATCAGCACAGAAGCATAGTCTGGTGTATGGGTGGTCTCTGCACTGCAACCCAAGGCTAGTCTTTGCTTACTCAAAGATTAGTGCTGACAATGCCATCTTATCACTGCAAGCTGATAAATATGTAATGGGACTTCCTAGCAGTGAATTTTAAGAAATTTTCCTGTTTTCTGGTTGCAAGGGACAAGAAAGTAACAAATTATGGCTGGTGTGGAATAGCTATTAGAAAGGTTTCACCCCAGCCATGGAGTTTGATGAAGTGAATGACCTTACCTGCCCTATAAATTGTATAAGAACCTACTCACATCTTCTCTTGTTCAGTAATATTAATGTGTGCTCATTGGGGCTGCGCACATGCAGCAGAGCCAAGCAGCTGCAGGTAGCGGATGATCCTGGTTGTTCCTTACAGTGAACTATGGACAGAAGGGGCAGATGGTCTTTCTTCCAAGTCTTCAGAACACATATTTCAGGAAGGAATTCTTTGTCCTTTTTTAAAACAATCTAAAAACATCTTTTGACCTTGGATCTGAAGTAGATCCAAGCCTAGCCTAGCCTTTGTTTTAACTCTGTAAAAACAAAGCAGGCTTGTTTCTTTTGGGTATGATCTTTGTCTCTCCTTTCATGTAACTTAATGAGTGTCCGTAGCACCTCATCTCTGCAGACTGATCTTGCTTACCTTATTTTATGGAGAACATTGAAACTTAGACTAAGCAACAGTTCATTTAGGTATAAATTTAGGTAAGCTGCATGTTGTTCCCCAGATACCTAACTATGCATTTCGTGGGATTTGCTATTATCTTCAGTTTCTGCATTCTTCAATTCCTCTATGCAGAGCAGGGATTCTGGAATTTATGACTTCCTGTGTTTCCTTCATAACAGTGCAGACACTTTTAAGTCAGTGAATTCAACCATCCTGACTAAAACTTTGCCTTCTCCAGCTGTCTTTTCCAGGGGTGCCCAGAGTCCCTGTGGCCCTGGTAGAAACATGGCTGCTGTTGACAGACATTATTTAAAAGTTATTCATGTACCACAAGAAAAGATGCAGGCATCCTTGATGAAGTGAAAGAAGTATCTTTAAACCATTTCAGTTTAATCCTATACTAGATGACTTTTCACTTTAGCACGTGTGTTAGCATGAATAAACATTCTGTGAAGGTATATTGTCATGTAGGCAATCAGAAAAGGAAGGAGCATCAAAACCTGTTTAGAACAATTCACACAGATCCAGCAACAGAAACTTGTGCTCTGGGAGGAAGAAAATGCATCTGTGGACTCCTGCCCCTGTCAGGTTACGGGAGTTTATTACTCTTAGGGGAAGACTTAATAGTCTGTTAATTGAGAAGACAGAAGATCTTTTACAGTTGGCTGCACGCTATTATTAGGAGCATAGCAATAAAGAGAGCAAACCTTAGCCTACATATTCAAGTAAAATTTTGCAAAATAAGTTTAACAAGATAGTGATGGATTATCCATGCTAGAATGTGCTTGGTTCTCTGCAGAGCGCAAAAGGGCTGGTTGTAATAAAAGCATTGATTACAGACAGGAATTCTGCTGATTCTTACTATTGCCATGCTCAAGGTACAGTTGCCTAACCAGGCCACAGGTTTCTTCAACACTGTGTGAGGGCCAAGTGTGAGAAGAACTGGGATGTTCCTGGTGCTCCTGACTTGATCCACAGGTTGTAGAGTTGCAATTGTGTGTCTCAGGCCTATCTTGCAGAAAATTACTGTTTTTTCTGAAATCTCACCACTTTTTTAAGCTTTGGATCCAGATTACAAGATCAGGGTGAGCACTGAGTTCCTTGAAGGTACAAAACAGTTCGTTCCAAGGCTTTACTTGCTTTGTATGCATTTTTTCTGCTGCTTTTCAGCATGTGATCTGATGGTACTGTGATTCACACATAGTAGAGCTGGTACCATGACAACTCTAAACTCCGGCGTGCTTGTGAATTTTAATCTTGGCTCCTAGTGCCAGCCTCATCTTTTACAGTTCCCATGTTTTGATTTGGTTTTAGTGGTACAGTGTCACTCTGAACTGATTCTAATATTTTAATGCAAGTTGTTAGTTGTCCCAGCTTAAACATGGAAAAAAACCAAACATTAAACTTGCAAACACTTCTGGGTCTTTCATTTTTGTACACAAGTAAATTAGAACTCTGTAAACAAGAAATTATTTGATAAACCCTATTGTGATTGATTCTTACTGACTTAAAAAGCAGTGAAGTGTGTGACCGTGCTGCCTGTATGAAGTCTATGAAACAGAGATCTCAGGCTTGTGAGTAGCTGCTGGCGCTTGCATGTGGCTTTGCTTGAGCAGCTGCCTGAGCCTACATCTCCATTCCAGGGAGGCACAAAGGTCTCCTGTGGGCTTCTGAATCTGCATATCCAAATCCAGTAAGTTTCCAAAAGAGCTGTGTCATATGCCATTTGGGAGATGATGTTAAAAGCAACTTTTAGAGTGTGTGCCCTAAGAAACATGGAGAACATTCAAGCATTGTGAAGCAGATAGGGTATTTCTTTTAATGTTTGTACATTTCCTGTCACTGATTTAGAGATGCTACCAAAGAAGTTGTGGTGGGTTTTGTTTTTTGAGGCTTCTTTTGGTTAGGTTTGTTTTTTTGATGTTTTTTTCAAGCAGTTAATTTCAGTACGAATGTTTTTGTCCTGTCCTTTGGATATCTGCTACAGGAGAGGAATTTACTCTCCAGGGGTACTTGCGCTAACACACAGGTCGCACACCAGTCTTTTCCCCAAAAATTGAACAACACCTGTGTTCTAATCAGGCCATCATCTCTTTTTATAGACAGGCAATTGGTTGTAGTGCAGAAGGCAAGGGGCCAGAGGAAGACACAGCACTGGGGTCTGTCTCTTTGTGGTGGGGAGAGCCTGCAGCTGGCCAGCCCTTCTGGGAAACCATGTGTCTGAGGGATCTGTAGGCAATACTGGGAGGGGGATTTTGGTGTCCAAGAGCCCTGGAAGATAGACGGAATTTGCTTGTAAGATGTGCACTATCCACTGACCTATTTCTGATGTATCGCCCCAAAGGAGGGGCTGGAAAGAACCATGAAAAAAAAAAAAAAAGAAAAAAAGATGAAGAAAAGGAACTTTTCAAAACTTTCCTTCAAATGCATTTTCAAAAGTGCAGCAGATCTATCATGTCTCGTGACAAGTACTGACTAGCCTGAATTCTTCTGCTACAAATTCTGTCAGCTCTGCCAAGAGCTGAGATTATCTCAGGCTCATCCAGATCATGCCAAACCCATTCACACCTTGTTCTCACGGCACCAAATGTACCAATGTACTGCCCTGGCTGGGTCATTCTGCTGCTCTAACCGGGTCAGATACGATGCAGGCATAAATCCAAACAGGTGCCTAGTGTGGGAATGTACTGTAGCTGGCATTTCCTCCCAGGTCCTCCCATCCTGGAAGCAAAAGGCTCCTCATGCCACCCGACAGGAGAGAGCTTGCTGAGACACTTGGGGGTTGCTCAGAAAGGAGGAGATGGGGCTTGAGGAGAGCGATTCTGCTGATGACAACTCTCCTCCACCAGCAACCCAATAAAACCTCACAGCCACCTCAGTCAGCAACATCACTGTGTCTTTAGATCTCTCTGGGACAAGGTCAAATACTGCAGCTAGTATGACATCTCTACAATACCCAGATCTATGAGCTACTTAACAGTCGAGGTAGCCTAAGGAAATGTGATGTCTACTAGAGCTGCCGTGGAGAAATTTGGAGTGGGATAGCAGTGAGTGTACAAGCTAATACTGACTGCCTGATCAACAGCTTCCTAGCCCTTTTTCTCCAAGAGCAAGATCTGCTTGGTATAGAGAAATGGTAATACATCCAGTCATTAGTGTCACCAGCAAGGGAAGAATCAGATGCTCCACAAACCAGGAGAGTGACAAGCTGAAAAGCACCAGATGAAGGGAGGGGAAGTTTCTGTTCCTGAAACTGCTACTCTTTTTTCACATTGGTGAAACTCATGTCTGCACAACCGCATCTGTGGAGAAGCACAAAAATTCCTCACAAGTAAAACTTATGATAGCAGTTGCTGTGCTTCGCAGACCAGAGATACTGACAGAAGGCTCTCAGGAAGCCGAAAAACTGGAATGATAACATCTGCCCACCAGGACTGAAGCTTTGGGGCCACATTTTCCAACAACTGAGATGAACTGACAGAGTTTGGGCAACTGCCTTTGAATGCAGAGCATTCAAAAGTTTGCATCTCTCTTCTGCAATTTGACAGCCCAATTGTGTGTAATGCTTCTGGGTGGCTAATCCTTCCCCATATACTAGATTTCCATTGCTGAAGACTGACTGGATGCTCTGGTAGCCACCAGTTGTTGTGATTTTAAGGCAGCAAACACTTTGCACTTATTCCTTTTTTTTGCCATGTTCTTGTTTTAATATGTTCAGATGCAGAAGTAGTTAACTGCATAATGCCCCAGATGTCTGAAGGCCTCTTGCAGATGAGGGCATGCATTGACTGGGACAGTGCTTTTTATTTGCATTCAGAGTGACTACAATTACTAATGGAAATTTAGGACAGGAAACCCCCCTACCTAGAGAAGAGATTGACTACAGACAGAGCCATGCACAATAATTCTGAAAACCAAGCGATATTTAGCATTCAGATAAAATGAAGATAAGTCTGAAACTCAGCCACTCAAAAAGCAAGTCAAAGTAGGTCAGTGAGTTTGGTCCCAGCACTGCAGTTTTAACAACTCACAGAAAGAATCTGCCTTCTTTCTTAAAAAAAAACACAAATAACATAGGCACTGCCTAAAGCCATTGCTTTGCCGCAGATCCAGGAGTCAATTGAGCATCCAAAAGTCTGATCCAAGCCCTTCCAATGCTGCAGTAGCATAGAAAATGAGACTAAATCATCCTTCTTTAAGTGTTCAGTCAGGGAAAAATTTAAAAGGGTTAAGCTTCAGCTGACACATGTCCTACTTCTTATATGAGCTTACTAGGAACAGTGGTAGGAATACATCTTTGTGACAGCAAGCCAAGCATGAAGCTTGGTTATGGCCTTTGAGTCATACACTTATGCCTCACCTTGGGGTTTGTGTGATGCCACAGCACTTAGCTCCAGCTTTCTGCAAGGGCAGAGCCTACCTAGAGCCAGAGCTATGAAAAACCTCCTTGTATGTGACAAGGTTGATCCAGTGTTAAAGTGTGGAAAAGAAAAGGTAGCAAGTATTCAGCTTCCTGGGGCAGTTTAGATAAGAACCATGTAGGCAGTGCCTCTCTGAGTTCCCAGAAGGGTACCCAGAAATGCAGTAGGCTCAGGCAATCCTATCAGAAACAGCTGTACTGGTTTGCTGTTAGGAAAGCATGCTCCAGGATCACTGTTTACTCACATGGGTCTAATACTAGTAATAAAATAGAGTTAATGAAAACTTGTTACTGGGGAAGACCAGCAGCATCAGCCAATTACCAGGGCTGACAGGTGACTTCTCTTTTGTGTTGGCATCTCTTCGCTCCTGAAAAACAGAAAAAGTCCTGGTTTTGGCTTGCTGTTTCTCTGCAGGACTTCAGCCCAAAACGAGACAGTTGGTTAAAAAACACTCAATATTTATATATATAAAAAATGTAAACACAAAAGAAGAAACACAACCCAGAATAAAGCGACACCATGTAGTTGGCTAGACTCTAACCTCTCTTGATAGTGCAGGAAAGCTTGTGCAGACTTTCACAGTGAATGACTCTGGTTGATGTTTTAATTTGAGAAGAAATCAACCTAAAACTATAAGTGAAGACTGATGCAGTTTTCTAGGTTAGATTTGCCTTATTTAGCGAGCCTCATTGCATGTTCAATGACATAAAACCAGGTGGCAGTTGACACACTAAACCAGTCTAAACAGGTCGCAGTCTGCTGTAATGTCAATCATTTGCCTGGGGTCAGGAAGTAAAAGTAGGCCATGACTTCTTTTCTAAAAACATCAGATTTGTTTCTGTTCCTCATTAGTTTTGTTCAACTCTAGTGTTGAAATACAGTGGTCACAGGCACCCTGTGTAAATATTGAACCCAAGACTGTATCTTAAGTAGAATGCCACTGGACAGGTTTGCTGTTTCTCCTCACTGTGCAGTGTCCATCTTTTACTTTCTGGGGTGCTGAAAGAGCAGCTCTTTATTACCCCTCCTATGTCAAGCAAAAGTCATTTCAGATTTCACAGAACAGCTCTCTTAAACAGCTCATTCTATGTATGCCAAAGGTATGCACAGTCACAAAGCATACTTATTGGAATAGAAGTCTTAGCCAATACACCGGCATTGTAATCTTTCCTTTGGTGCATCACTTGACTGATATCTCTGGTACCTCTCTTTTCAGTTGGTAAGATAATTACAATAATATCTCTTTTTGCTGAAAATATTATTTTCTGGAAATACATTCAATACAGCAGGCAGCCAAAAACTGATGTTGCATGAGAAGAGAGCTTTTGTAAAACTGCATTTTCTGATAAAGGCATAGATTTATTTCAGTTTACTGCACTCACTTGTACAGCCCTACCAGGTTCATTCCTCGCCTTCCAATTTCCAAGTACTTACTCCATAGGCAAAAGGTTGATATTCCATTAAGTATCAAAACCCAAAGTATATAATTTTGCTTTTTTTCACCTCCAATCCACCTGTTAATCCCGGAATTAAAGAGCAGGGTTCTTCTTTTCAGTCCCCTGTTAAAGTGCAGTGAAAGCTATGATGCATCATCAGAGAATCAGCCTGAGATTTTTACAGCGGGGACATAGAACCCCAGCCTGGGTCTCTTTTAGTATGCAGCACCACTTTCACTGTGTGATACTTCATCGTGTCAGTGATGCTTTCACCAGGCATTTTGGAGGCTTTAATATTAGAAACATAGACAACTGCTATGACTGAAAATTCATCTCAATCCTTTTAGATAAGATGCTGAAGAACCCTTGACACAAGTCTTTTGGTGATAAATTTCTATTGTGTATTAAATAAAATTACTTAGAATCATATTCCAATTTTCAATTCCAGGCAGCTGCGTGGATCATCAACATTCCTAAAGGATCTGAGGTAAATTCAATTACTGAGAAATGTTTCACCTGATACAGAAAAGTTGAGTGGTGTGCATTACATTATTAGATGTTTGTTTATTGATTTCTAAGGAGTTATCCTATTATAGTTTTTTTTTAGTTCTACTAAAGACTGCCTCAGGTTTTTGAAAAACACTTTAGGTGTAAACAGACGTATTGGAGCAGCAATTTATTTGGTCTTAGTGTAAGAAAAAACCACAACATTGTTAAATTTGTCACGAGCTCAAAACTAAGATTTAAATTTGACAAGGGTCAAATCTGGATGAAGTATTTTATATGTGCTTCTCAATAAAATAGAATGAACAAGCAGAAAAATTTTGAGAGATGGTTCATAGATGGAAAAAGTATTGCTGTGCAAGTGTTAAGAGAGAAATTTTCTGGAAACTGAGATGGAAGTTTCCAAACTCTGATATGTACTGTAACATAAAGTAGATTTTGATGGCATCTTCCAATAATTATTATATGTATCACAATTCTGTGTGGATCAGTAAATTCAGTGTACTATAATAAAAGTTCAACATATATCTAGCTGGTGTATTGGGGAAGTTGTTTTGTTCATGATTATAGAGTGATTTGAAAGACCAAAATGGAAAACCCACATACTCTGCTATTATTAGGCAGGCACTCCTGGATTGACTTCAACTGATTCGCAGCTTCTATTGACTGTAGAGCAACTATCTTCTTTCCCCAAGCTACTACTGTTGTGAGATGTGTGAGCTGTATCATGTGTATCATGTCAGTACCCAGTTAGAGGCAGTTACTTGCTGGAATAGGCAGTAGGAGAGAAAAGGCTTTTCAGGTTGTAGGCTTCAACTGCAACTGACAGAAAGCAGCTGAGTAAGGCCTTTGAATTATGACTCTGCATTGGGATGAGCTGAGTCTCGTGCTGCTTAGTTCTGATACCATTTTCATCCAAAATCAGTGTTCATGGGGTTTCCATAGAGGATATGAGTTATTACCAGACCTCTTTGGAATAACTGATTGTCACCAGCTGCAGAAAGGGGTACCACAGTTCCATCTCTTCTTCTTCACTGTTTCCAGCAAAAGAAACTCTCAGTCAAACCCAGTGCCACTTCTTTTAGCCACCCATGTGTTTTCTTTTCTTGTGGCTGGTTCAAAGTACACCTTTACACACTAGAGACCAAACAAGAATTGCTTCTCCAGTTACATATGTTTGAATACAAACTTCAGACTGAGCTATAAACAGTTAAAACCCAAATCCTGGGACCAAAGATAGGGATTTGTGCTTCGCAGTTCTATAAATACATTGAGATTTTGCAAAGCAGCGTAGTACTAATGCTTGTAATTACCTGGTAAGGTAAATAAAAATATGTGATCTGGTTAAAAAGAAAAAAAAGTACTTTTTAGTATTGTATATGAATCCCTAAAGCATGCTAAATCCCATTGTGGGAATATTTGGTGAGGCCTGCAAACTAAAGTGAGATCATTTTCACAGTGGAATTGTATTATTGATTACTCATTGTTTTCTTGTGCAGAAACTCCAAGGTTAGGATCATAAGTGTAATTGTATCCTGAAAGCATATCAGTTCACTTTATGTAGAGAGCATCATGGCATGTATCATATGAATTCACTTGTCAAATGCTATCTAATGCTGCTCTGCTTTACTTCATATTATCAGTAGTTTGTAGGTAATCCTATGACCGACAACAAAGATCATGGTCTTATAGGTGTAAGACTATGATCTTTGTTGTCAGTCAATAGGTATCTAAAACAGATCATTGACATTTTTTTCTCAGAGTTATCCTGCTGTTGACAACACAGGCTCCTTAGTGACAAAAACAAAAAGTGCTCTATTTTGCTGAGTTTCTTGAAGGTCTACAGAAATTAGTAGCACTCTTGTTTTAAGTTTCAGAATAATTGGAAAATAACCAGTCATCTCTTTACAGAAGCACATTCTCAAGAATAAAACTGAGAACTTCACCTTGTAACCCCAGCTTAACATCCCACATTGAGAAATCAGAGTAAATTTTACTAAGGTCTTTAATGAAATTGAAGGTTTGTGTTAACAGAATGCCACAGTTCCTCAAAAAATTGCAGCTGTATATGTTTTCAATGTGAAGTGTTATTGGCTTGACTCTAATGAAAGTATAAGAAGGAAAGATGTTCTACTAAATAATTTATTTCTGACTTCAAGGAAACTTAAACAGAAGAGGCAGGAAACACTAGGTCACTCTTCACTTTCTCCAGTGCCCTTAGAAGTCAATGGGAATTGCTGGATTAGGTGCTACGAACCACAGCAAATGTGAAAGCTTGCTATGAAGATACCCTCATAAGCAAAAAGATATGATGTCTGGTGGCTGTGAATGCCAGAAAATTACCTTCCATGGGGAGTCTTAAAAACATTGTGTTTTGTAAATAGATGTAAAAGATATTCCATTATATGTATTCTATCTGTTTTCCAGGATCCATGCCTCTGATTGCAGCTCACTAATTCAACTAGGAGTGAGGAATTTTAACATATTCACACATTACTCTCAAAATTATTGTGTTCACATAACTAAGAAAGTTATTAACTTACTTTTATGTATTTGGATAGTCTCCTGAAGCTCATACAATTATAAGAAAGTTACTGGAAGTACTATTGAGCCAATTTGCTGTTTATGTCACTTCATGTTGTATTAGACTTTAATTTCTGTAACTGGTTCAAATCTACATATTTTGATATAATCAATAATGAAATCTCCAATTAAGCAAAGGGACTGAAATAACCACGATTTACATTAACAGAGAAATGTAGGAAGGTTTCCTTCTTGTAACACTTGACTGTAGTGAGTTCTATTAACATTTTATTTCCCTGTTGTGGCAAGGTGATACTGGTTTTCCACTGCACAATATAAATTAAACAGCAGCTGGCTGACTCCCGCATTATTCTGTAGAAGTCTTTACTATAGGTATTTCGAAATTCAGCCTGGTATATCTCTTTTCGTATGTTTCACACTGAATTGTCAGGAGAGAAATGCCTGCCTTAGCCTAGATACTGCTAGTCACATCTTTCTGGTATGGAAAATCCCGGTTCATACTTTAATCACAAATGTACTTTTTCTAGATCTCCACAAGCACTGACATTTGCTCTTGTTCTTCCAGCAGCCTGCCATTTGTTCACTGACCTTATCAATATGGGTGAAAATAAACAAATTGTTAGACAAAAAGAAAAAAAATATATTTGCAACTATTTGAAAGATTCTCTCAGAAGCACCTCAAGTGAGCCTGATAGTAGCAGCATACAAGATCTGTCAAGTATCCTGTGTACTAGGGGACAATGCAATCTCATTTTTCTTAAAAACTAAAAGCCCCAGACATTAAAGACTTCTAGTGTTTGCAGGTTACTCTTGCCCTGATTAGCCATCAATCTTACTAAACTCATCGGAGGTACCCACTAAGATCTCATTTATTGGGATTACAGGTGAAAGCATAGAATATGGAGGACTATAGTAAGGTCAGTTGCACAGTACCTTCATGCTTCCCAGGCAGTGAGGTAGTGAGCCATGCTGTAGAGGTGGTAGGAGAAAATACTTATTTTGTGTTTGCTGTGTAGTGTAAAAACACCAATACATGCTGCTAAGCCTACAGGTTAAGATCTCCTATTCAGCAGAGGATGGAGTATTTTTGTGTCAGAAAAATTGTCGTGCCACCTCACCTTTTTTGTGTGCTTTGAAGACTATTCAGCCTTAGAGACCAACCCTTACTTTTCCTCTAAGAGTTGTGGGTTTTTTTTCCCTAGGATTACTTGTACTAAATGACACATTGAGGTGAAGAGGATGCACAGCTGTATCAGCTAATTTGCACAGTGGCGAGTGAAGATTGTTGTCTGGCTGATAAACCATAGAATCATAGAACAGTTAGGGTTGGAAAGGACCTTAAGATCATCTAGTTCCAACCCCCCCTGCTATGGGCAGGGACACCTCCCACTAAACCATGTCACCCAAGACTATGTCCAACCCGGCCTTGAACACCACCAGCGGTGGAGCATTCACAACTTCCCTGGGCAACCGTCTAGAATTCCCAGAGGAAGGGCTGAGGCATGCTGCTGGCTCACCTCTGGGTATTGCACAGCTGTTCTGCTGTCAGGGTCATCACTGCCACATCTTTACTTATGGCTGGGTGACTGCTTTATCATTGCAGGCTATTCTACCATGGTAGCTTTTGTAAGCCTATCAATTTCACTATTAAACCTATTTTTCTCTCTCTGCCTAGCTAACAAAGCTGTGCTGGGGCCTTATCTCTCTGATATTTAGAAACATTATTGCAATTTCCAACCTGGATGTCTCTGTGGCCACTTTCTGTCCTGTATGTTTTTGTACCAGTGCCTTTCATTTAAAGAACCTGTCTCCATCCTGAATACTTAACCCCCTATGTATGTTTCCTACCCTAGTGATGAAGCAAACTCAAACCCTTCTTGTATTTCTGCAGGACTTGGAGGTTCCCTCCTCTGTGTCTGCTCCGGTTAAAATATCCTTCCTTGAAATCCACTGCCAAATTTGTGTGCTGTTTTACAAACAAGGTTTAAGAAAAGGTTGTTTCATGGTGGGTGGGTTCCTTGTCCCCACTGAAACACCTCATCTAGCATTTTCTGGGTTCTTGCTTGCTCAGTTCCTCCTTACATTGTAATGCAGTGCTGGGATCAGCACTGACATGCTTTCTGTCCCCTCAGTGCTTCACAGGGGTCAGTAGCAGTGTGTACTTCATATTGTCCTTAGCTGCATGATCTTGCAGTTTTTATTCCAGCAGACTTCCGTTCAAGCTTGTTAAGTTCTGTAAAAATAGGTTGGATTTCAACTAATCTTGCTTTATTTTGATTTCTTTCAAAAATTTTGGACTAAACCTTTGCAAGGCATTGTCTCCTAACTGCCAGGACATTCTGGTTTGACGGCTTCATGTCCTTGTTACGGCTACCTCTACAACTGGCTTCTTACTCCTTGGTAAAGGCCCTTGACCTCATTCCCCACATCTCTTGCTTGGACGTCATATTTGTTTATATTTGATCTTGGACATTTCAGTGACAGAAGTTTGTTATCTCTCACTTCTTGAAGTAAAAAAGTTTCATATAATTGTGAGATATGTGAATATAACTTTGTAATGTGTTCATGAAATTGGAGTGAAAATTGTAAGTTGATGTTCCTTTCTTAGTGCTTTAAATGAAGTACTTCAAAAGGCAGTCTATGGGGAATGTGGAAAAAACTGCAGGATCTGATTTTTCCTGTGATGGCATTAGTATATTTTGACACTTCACAGAAATTTTGACAACATTGATTTGTAAGACTGCATTCCAGATTTTTGCTTTACCCCTGCAGTACACAAATGCATTAGTTTTACCATGCTTCATTTTATGTTTACAGGTTTTGATAGGAAAACTAGCAAAATCTTGAATAGTTTGGGTTGGAAGGGACCTTCAAAGGTCATCTAGTTTGCCTGCCAAGCAATAAGCCAGGACGTGTTTAACTAGGTCAGGCTGCCCAGAAGCACATCCCACCCTGAATGTCTCCAGGGATCTACCACCTCTCTGGGCAACCTGTGCCAGTACTTTACCACCCTCACTGTAAAAAAATTCTTCCCTCAGCAATTACAGTAGACTTTACTGCCTTCCGTATGGGTATGAAAAGTAGTATAAAATTACTGAAGCTCTTTTTGCAGATCTAAACTACTTTTATGACATTATCACCGCGTTATGAACCGTGTTGAATTGTCACTAGATGGCAGTAAAGCGAATCATTACATTTTAAAGTGTCAGTAAAAATTTTAATTCTGATATTTCAAGCTTATTATTTGTTGGCTTCTTGTCTGTCATTGTTTACTCTTATAATAACCGGGGTCCATAATGAAATTGTCTGGGGTATTTTAGATATTTTGTTTTCTCTTGGTCTGAGAAGCAGTAACCTATCACTTTTTTTGATGTTGTTTATAATTTGCAGCTGTCCTTTTTTTTCTGCCCAGAAGGCACAGAGATCAAAAGAGTATGTGATTTTATGAAAAGATGCATATCTATAGTCTTATGCAAATAAGGTGCTTATTTCCCTGCTTTTCGGAGTTCCTTTTAAGTCTGTGTAATTCCTGGTCCTAGCCCCTGGAAAGCTCCCTGTTCTCAGGCTCTTCAGGAGGGTGTTCTCCCAGATCCTCAGTTCAGAGAAACCGGTGAAGTATCGCCTGGGTTGCCTAGGACTTGCAGCAGTGTGACTGCTGACTCTGGTATTCCTGTGCTTTAACCCCTGGAAATGCTGAGGGGTTCTGTGGAGCTGGGGATCAGATTTGTGCTAGAGGGACTTTGCATGTACTGTCAGTTAGTGTCTAGGTCCCAAAGGGCTTTGCTTTAAATCCTGCCAAAAAAGGGCTCCTTCCTTTTTCCACATCTGCATCCATGCTGTTAGGTGGATGTTGTCACTAAGAGACTGTAAAAAATCGTGTATAGATAGCCCCTGCACTCTCCAAAGCCTTTGTCTCTTGTTGTACATCAGAAAATTGATGGATATATTCTGACATTGGTGAGAAAGCTCCCTTACTGCAGGGGATCTCTGCCTACCTGTCATTCAAGCCCTCATCAAGCTTGCACTTTTCATGCACTTTACTGTCAGCAGAGCCGGGCCATCCATAACATCTTCAAGTCTCTAGAGCCCCTCCTCAGTGTGGATCAAAATCCAGCTTCCTTTCTCCTTGTGTGTAATGTCTTCTTTCTTGGGTACTTGAATCCTTTGGGCCATCTGAATCATGGGATTTTAACCTGTTGTGTCATAGCTGAAAACTACCGCAGAGGATCGACTGCAGTAACTTGGACTAGACATGGCCAAATCGTGGTTGCAGAAGGCTCTGCCTAGGCAGGCATGTTTCTTACCACTCCAGGGAATGTGTCCCAAGGCTCTGATGGGCTCACCTGTGCCTCTTGGGGTTTGATGGTATCAGCACTGCTCCTGTACCTGCCTTTGCAACTTCTCTGCTCAAGTCTGCTTATCTCCCAGACTATGCAAAACCTGGACTTGCTGAAGCAGCCTGGCTACTCTGCTGTTCGGCTCTGTGTCCCTTCCAGGTGAAGCTTGGGAAGGTGCTTCACAGCCCACAGGAACAGCAACATCCTACCTCTTAGGAGCGCAGACTTGGGAAACATGCTTTTAGCAAATTCCCTAACAGCTTACTGATTCCTGCCCTGAGTACTGACCACAGATGATGCTGCCACATGCATCTGCCTGGCCAGTGAAGATGTGATCACATTCTGACTGCCCAGGGAAATCCAGGTCACCTGGAAGCCATAGTGGGAGTTTGCTTATTGTTCCAGCAGAAAAAGTAGGGTCAAGCCTCTGAATAGATATCTCTGTGTCATCTTATTCCTGATGGTTTTAATGTTAAAACATATTCCAAAAATGTCCCAAAAAGATGGGTTGGAAAAAGCAGCAAACTCCTCACAAATGCAAACTGTGACAGCTAAACTGCATTAGCAGTGTTCTGTATCCCACTTTGCCGGCACAGCTGAGCTCAGCAGAGAGGCTTTGGTGCCTGCAAGGAGTGGAGGTTAGAGACAACACCTACTGCTGGCTGCCCTAATTATGTGCTAAAGACTTTCCCTTATGCTGTAGTTTGAAGCTTTAAAGTCTTAAACAGGTTTGTGCAGAGCAACAGAGGAGTGCAGGCACCATCACCTCTGCTGTACAGATCTGGTTGTGTGACATTTTGGGATACACAGAGATGATCCTGCTGAGACTCACCAGTCTGAAGGTGTTTTCATACCTTCCTACCCTAGTCTATCAAGCTAAGGGGTAGTGTGGTAAACCAAGCACTTGGAGTAGTGTGGTTTCATTGTTTACATGCTCGGGTGGGTGAGCAAGGCTCCTCTGGGTCAAATCTGGTGTATCCCTGTACTCCAGAAGCTTCATTTTTTTCTGATAAAGACCACTATATTGCAGACTCTAGGAGTAGGAAAAAGTTGTCACATACAGAGAATCCACCCTTTTCCGTGCCTTTTCTTGGAATGGGACATGAACACTCCCTTCTCTAAAGAGAATTTTAAGGTATTTCATATTGGTTCACTGACAATTTTACACAGGCTTTTTTACCTGTTTGAATATGGTACTTCTGTGCTTGTCCAGTTTTCCAGATGCTTTACTTCTGGCCAATTTAATCCTAAACTACTCTTGTGAGACCTCATTTGGAGTATTGTGTGCAGTTCTGGTGTCCTCAACATAAAAAGGACATGGAACTGTTG
>JASSUY010015114.1:0-13019 GCA_032466535.1 Forpus xanthops
GCCCGCCCGCCCCATCCAACGCCTCCGGCCTGGCAGCTCCCGCCCCGGTCCCCTCGCACCGGCTGCCTCTGCAGCCTCTCGCTGCCGCACACCCAGCAGAGGGTGGGGGGATCCCCCATTTCTCCGTTTCGGCGCAGAACCGGCGGGTGGTGACCCAGTCCTGCCCCCGAGGGTCTGCCGGGGACGCGCAGGAAACACCCGTTCCACCGGGGAGCAGCGGGCAGGCGGCTGCCGGTTGCCTCACGGAGCTCCGGCGGGGACCGGCACCAGCAGTGGGTGAGAGCCCGGAAGCAGCGCTGAGGATGCAGGATGGCCGTGGATTTGGGCTGGGGGTCAGCTGAATCCGGAGGGGCTGCAGGAGGGGTCCGTGCTGCTGCCTCCACCCCACGCACACCGCAGCATGGTGCTGCCCCAAGGTGTATCCAGGACCTGCCTTTTTGCTGTGGTGCCTCTCTTCAGTCCTGTATTAGGCCTGTCCATTGCCCACGTCTCACCTCGTCCCAACATATGGGACCTGGGGTCACTCCAAAGGGCACACCGGTGGGTACCCCTGATTGACACACGTAGGGTGGCAGCCTGTAACCTGCTGTTGCCTGCCACTGCAGGCAGCATCCCTTGCAGCCTCGGCACCAGCCTTCCCTCTGTCCAAGGGGAAAAACCCCTTGCAAAGGCATCGAGCTCCTTTCCTTTGCCAGAAAGGCCTCAGTCACCTTGGACAAGACATGGCTCATTGTCCCTTTGGGGATGCGGTTTGGGGTCTGCAGGCAGGAGGGTGCTGAGCGGGGAGGGCAGGCACCCAGGGTTAGGGTGAGGTTTGGGGACAGCAGAGTGTCACGTGAGGGATGGCAGGGTGACACATGAGGAGTGACAGCACCAGGGCAAGGCAGAGAGCCCCGGCTGAGCACAGGAAGGCTGGGAGCAAGGGCACGCTTCCTGCAGAGGGGAATCACTCCATCTCGGCCCGTTTTGTCCCTGCCTTCCCCTACTTGCTGCCTCCAGCTGTGCTGTGACCAGAGAAGATGCTCCAAGAGGCGTTTTGGAGCCTGAGCGAAGGAGTGGATCTGGTACATCCCACAGCCAGCCCTGGGTTGGTAAGGACCTGGGTTGTTTGCATTGTGCTGCAATTAAAACCAGGAGGTTTGGGCAATGCCCCCATCCTGCAGCTCCCTTTGCCCCATCCCTGCAGGAATTGCATGCAAGGATGTGTGGTGCCAGCTGAGTGGGGTCTGCATTCCATTACCACGTCTTCCAACACTGCTCCTTCCTGCTTTAGTCAGCCTATCAGCACTTCACCATCTTCAGGCTGGGATAATTTGCACCTCGGAGCTTTAGAACATGGTCCTGAAAATCCGTGGTCTCTTCTGCTGGTGTTCCAGGGAAAACCTGGAGAATGAGGAGCATCCCGCCTTGGGAGCATTGTTCATCAGACACCAGTCACTAGCTGACTTGCAGGAAGCCAACAGGAATTATCTCTCAATGTGTGCTGCAAAAATACCTTTTGGTTTGGGGTTTATTTAATTCTTTTGCCCCTTCCCTCTGGATTTGAGCAGGATCTGCATCACTGCCCCCTCCCATCACCAGCGATGGGAACACGTTAACTTGCACAACCCAGCTAAGCACTGGTCGCAGGAACAGCACTTGCAGACCGCACACTCTGTTCACTGCCAGGCCATGCATGGGGATCTCACACCCTGCTCAGGACCTTTTTGGTCTCTGCTGGTCCCAGGGCCACTCTGCGGCTGGGCTGGGAGGCCAGGAGATCCAAATGGGTGTCTCAGCTCAGGGGGCACCTCAAAGCCTCCTCCCACTCTGGTGGGAGTGATGTGTAGCTCCTGGCACCAGGATGGGAGTGTAATGCCTCATGCCATGTGCCCACCCCACAAACCCCTTGTCCCTGTCTGGTCCTGCACAGGACCTCCCTGCTCCAGAGCTTCAACATCATGGGGCAAATAGAACTGTGCTCATGAAAGCAGCTCTGAGGCCAGGGGCTTGCCATTAGGATGGATGGGGTGTCCATTGCCACAGCGTCTGGTGCTAAGTCCCTGGTTTCCTGGGGCTTTTCCTTCTGTTTTGAAGCAGGAGCCTGCACACTGCTCTGCTCGTGGTGGACAGACACCTTGCCTGGTGCAGTAACCCATGAGGAGCATCAGCTCCACCTGCAGACCTTGTCTGCCTGCTTCCCATCCGTCATCCCCACTCCGATGACAAACCCTTCTGCTGCACATTGGAAGGTGCATCTAGAAGGTGACCCCCTTGATGGAGCAGCACCTTCTCCTCCTGCCTGCACATGCCTTGGGGATGGGGAGGAGCGGCAGGATGAGCCCTGCAGCTGCTCTTCTTCCTGCTCCAAAGGGGCTCGCAGCGGGGCCTACGGGGGGATGTGACTGAGTCTCACCTCCCATGTGACAAACTGCCTCTCTTCATTAAGAGCTTGGAGGTTGATATTTGAACCCAGCCCTGATGCCTCTTCTGCGCTGGGAGGGGGCTGGTGGCTTGACGCTTTGGGCTGCTTCACCTTGAACCTTTCACGGGGAGCCAGGGCTGGCCTCTTCCTCCGCACGCACTCCAGAGAGCTCTTTGGGACCAGCCTCCATGCTAGCTGGAGTTGGTGGAGGACTGAGGCATTGCCTGTGGTGAGAGGGGTGGACAGAAGGCCATGCGATACTGCCTCTGCTGCCGCCCTCCTCCTCTGCATCCCCGGGAGAAGCGCTGGGCTGGGTGGGAATTTGGGATGAGGTGAGGAGAAACTGCACTGTGCCCTGGGGCTGAGGGAAGAGCTGGCAGCTCCGACAGGAACAGGCAGGGCAAAGTGATGGAGAGGGGATGGATGCAGTGGGTGAGCAGAGCTGGGGGTGCGTGGGGAGCCGCAGGAAAAAGACGAGGAGCCCCTTGGGTCTGGAGGGGTGCTCATGGGAGCCCTGGCTCAGCTCCAGCCCCTCTCCAAGGACTGTACGGATGGAGGCTCTGGAGGGTGGTTCACTGTGGGCAGTGCTGTGCCTTCCCCTGCTCCTAGCTCCCACATTGGCTCCCAGCTCCTTTATTGTCCATCCTCCAGCCCCAAGCCCCCAAGTCCAGCTTTGGGAGGCACTGAGGATCCTAATTGTAACCAGAGACAAAGAGAGCCAGTGTTTGTGAGCAACATGCTGCTCCGACAGCCCATGCCTGCAGATGCAGAGGCTGCACTGGGATGACCATGCGACAGGGTCCTGAGACCCCTGGGAGCCGGGGTCTGGAACAGCTACCAATGCCCAGCAGTAGGTATCACCCCAGCTCCCAGCTGCAGCTCCGGAGGGGGTGAGGGCTGCCGCTCTCCATGGGATGCAGGGAAGGATGAGCAGAGGAGCCCCCACAGGAGCCCAGAACAGGATGCAGGCAGGGAGGGGGCCATGGGGGGGGGGGGGGCAGCTGAGTCAGCCCCATATCTCCTGTGGGCACAGCACAGGCACTAGGATGTCCCAAGGAGGGTACCCCAGGGAGGGTGTCCCAGCCCCACTTCGTGCTTGCAGGCTCTGTGTGCTTGGGGTTTCTCTGTGTGCAGAACAACTGACTGTGACCTCTGCGGTGGCTGCATTCAAATGAAAGCTGCTTCCATAGCACTGGCCAGGGCACCCGTCACTGTGTCACTGCCTGCCGTGAGGACATCTGTGTGAAGAGCCTGTGCTCACCCCCTGCTCTGCCTCAAATCTGCCGCTTTAGGACCCTTAATTCCTGTCCCCCCTTCCTGGAGGTTTTTGGGGCTGTGTCTCTGCCAGAGCCCGGACAGGCATTCCCCAGATCTGGGGCCGTTGGTTTGCGGCTCAGTTCCCCAGTTCCCCCCGGTTTTGGGGCCCAGAGCAGTGCCCAGCTCCCTGCAGAAATTTGAAGGTTGATGTTTCGAACCCCACAATGGGGCCAAAGTGGCTCCACCTCCGCACTGGGGAGGGGGTTTCGTGTCTTGAGGCTTTGGGTAGCTTTGCTCTGGGCACCCTCCAGCTCCCCCACTACCTCTGGAGGCACTGACATCCCTCCGTGACCCCGATGTGCCTGGCACATCGCTGACGGAACGGCAGGGTGGCAGCAGGGACAAAGGCATCGGGGGGGGGGGGGGGTGTACAGGGACTTCCCCTCCGCAGGCAGGGACCCGCCACCTCCAGGAGACCCTGAATGTGGCATTGCAGCACGACACACACCGGGCGGGTGACAGCAGGGCTGGCGGCTGCTCCAAGTGCCCGTCACCATGGGTGAGCAGACGGTGCCACTGCGGGCACTGCACCTCTGCGGGTGCGAGGTCCCGCTACAGCATCTCGGCGGAAATCTCTCGCTCAGGTTGTGCCGTGCTGGATACGGCATCTCCATGGAAACCCTCCCGCTCCGGCGGTGCGGGCTCCGGAGATGCCATCTCCACGGAAACGCGGCTGCGGCGGACGCCGGGATGAGCTGCTCGGGCCCCGGGTGCCACCGCAGGACGGTCGGGGGTATCCGGGCACCCGTGGCCGGGCCCACCGCAGAGGCTGAAGGGGTTCCGACGGAGCAGGATCGGAGCACAGGCCACCCTTGTCCCGGAGCAGGGGGAAGGAGGCACCGGGAAATTGGGAATGGGGCGGTCCCATGCCTAGAACACCAGCGCAGCCCTGCCTGCCCTTTCCCGCTCCCATGCTGTGCCAGGTAGAGCCTCCCTCCACCCTTGTGGTCTTTTTTTTTTGGGGGGTGTCACCTCCTCTCCTCTTTGCTCCTCTCCCACCCTGAGGCTCAGCCAGGCCGTTGTGGAGAGGTCCATTCCCTAAGCTACAGGGGATGGGAGTGATTAGGGACACGGAACCCCCTGCTCCCAGCAAGGAAGTGGGGAGGAACCCCCGATCCCGGGGTGGCCCGGTGATGGCCCTGGTGCTCGCACCCCCGTCCCGCGGCACGGGAAGAGGAGGGCTGGGATTTCACGCTTAGAACTGGCGCAGGCAAAATATTTTACAGGTTATTTATCGCCTGCATTAACCCCCCTGAACCCCAACGCCAACGCGAAGACACAGCCACCTGAAGCCCTTCCTTTGTTGACTGCAAACGTGCCGTTTGCTTTCACTCAGCTCCCGCCAGCCCCAGTGGGTGCTTGGAGCTCCAGCGGAAGCGGGCACCGGCTCTGCCCGGCGGGGACCCTGCACGGGGCGGCGCGGGAGCACCCCCGGAGCACGGAGCGCCAGGAGAGGCCGGGCCGGGATTAGCCCCGCTCCGGCTTTGACGTAGCCCCGAAAGTAGGGCAGGGAGAGCGGAGCGCGGCGCGCGTGGCTCCCAGAGGACGCGGCGCTCGCGCGGCCGGGAGAGCGCTCACCCGCACCACGGCCCCGGGAACACCGCGGGAAGGGTTTGCTCCCGGTACCCACCGGCTCGTGCGGGAGGGAGCCGGGCGGGACCACGCCACGAGGACAGGGATCAGGGCCTGCGGCTGCCCCGTGACAGCGCTCCGCAGAGCTCCCAGCCCGGTTCCACCCTAACGAGGGACTCCGCCGCCCTGGCTCCTGTCCCCCCATCCCTGGGGCTGTCCATCGGCATTCCCAGCACCCTCCTTCCTCCAGCCATCAGCAAACCGGGAATTGTGTCTTCATTAAACCCCATCTCTGATACTCTGCCCAGAGGGTGTTCCTGCTGTACACGCATCCCTCTAATGCACCCTCAGCAACTACACTGGCGCTTTCTGTGCTTACTCCTGAAGCACCCCTGGAGAGATAGAGATCTTGAGAAGAAGCAATTCTCCCAGCAGCATCCTAGGCCAGGTTGGACAGGGCTTGGAGCAAACTGCTCGAGTGGAAGGTGCCCTAGCCCACGTGGCACCCCCCCCGCGGCAGGGGCTGGAACTGGGTGAGCTTTAAGCTCCTTCCCTCTCAATCCAGTCTGTGGTTCTGTGATTCTATGGTGCCAGAAACCCCAGTTCAAGGCAAATCCAGCCCAGTGCTGAGCATCCAGAGCTGGGAGCTGGGCAGCCCATCCTACCCAGCAGGCACCATCCAGGGCTGGAAAGCAGGGAGGGCCCTGGGTTGGGCAGATGAGGAAGGCACCCGCAAAGAGAGACAGGGACAGCAGTGCTACAGGGCTCTGGCAAACCAGGGCCACAGGGAACTGCAGGGAGATGGAGGTGCAGGCAGAGGGGCTGTGCCTACCCCAGGCCAGGCCCAGCCTCCCTCTGGCTCTGGGGCACTTCATCTTTTACTAAGCCAACCAGACCCATCCTTGCACCTCTGAGAGCCCAAGGGGTTGGGGCAAAGGGTTCCCACGGCCGTTGGTGCAGGCAGGTCAGAGGGAATGCAGATTCCAACCTGGGACCTTACCTGCATGTGATACTGGAAGGGCTCTCCAGCATCACATGAAAACACTGTTTCTTTTCCTCTTTTTTTCCCCATCCCGGCCCACATTGCCACTGTGCAGCCCCACCACAGCCCTGCACTATCTGGGCACCCCAGGGACTGTGTGGGGCTGGTGACACCCAGGCCAAGTCCCTGGCACAGCTCCAGCAGAGCTGACACTATAGCAGCCACCACCCCAGGAAGGGTGCCAGCACCAGGAGCAGGAGCCCGGCTGGGCAGGCTGCAGTGCCAGTGCAGGATATGGCAGCGCCCCTGGGATGAGAAACACTAATTCCTGGGAATAACCATGAGCAGAGCACAGATGAGAAGAGGGAGGAGAGGGCTAAGGGTATCCCTGTCCTTCCATGAGGCTCCAGCACTGGACACACCAAGCACGCACTCCGCAGTCAACCTCTGCGGGGTGCAGGGGGCCAGGAAGCTTGGCTCAGCAGAAGGAAGACAGGAGAGTGGCTGGGTGAAATCACCTCAGAGCCCTGCTCATGGGGTCCACTAGAGTGGGGCAGAAGTTACTTCAGAATTGCTGGTGGACCCAAGGGGCAGTGCTCCATGGCTAGGCTCAGCACAGCCGAGCTGGGAGAAAACCTCTTTAGCAAAGATCAAAAAAATATTGTGACATATATATATAATGGCATATTTATATATATATAAAAATGGGGGCACAAGAGATGGGAGCCCCAGGGCAGGTGAGCCCCAGCACTGAGTTCACTGCGCCAGCCCAGGGCAGCAGCTCCAGGCACCCTCATGGGCACATGCCATGCAGGAGTGCACAGAACAGGCACAGGCCCAGCTCTGCTGTAGCCTGCATGCAGCTACAGCCCTGCCCTGCCTCTGCGCTGGCCCGGCTGCACCCTCAGCTCTGGTGCCAACTCCAGTGCGGGCCTGGCCGCAGCAGGAATGTCCTCGGCAGAGATGGGCTGGATGATGTGGCCGCTGCGGGTGATGACACGGGGTGCTGTCAGCTTCTGGAAGGCGCGCTGCGTGTTCCATGTGGCACCCAGAGGCGTCCGTATGCTCTGCTCAAACTGCTGGTGCCTCTCGAAGGGGAAGGGCAGCTCACTGACCTGTGGGGAGTGGCAAAGTGGAGTCACCCCCTGCCAGCACCCCGGGGGCTGCTCCCACCCCATACTGGGGCTGGCTCCCACTCACCCAGGACCTGCTCACACCATCCCTTGCCCTGCTGGCCCCTAGCTCCATCCCTTATGCCAGCAGATTCCAATGTCTGGCACAGGCAAGAGCAATCCTGGGAATTCCTCTTCCCTCCATCACCCTGCTGGCCTCTGGGCTGTCAAAGCTGGAGGCTCAGCACTTGGATAGAGTACAGGCAAAAATGGGGGATGTTTTGGGAATGGGGCACAGGAAGGCCCTGGAGTGCCCATGGAGGCTGCGCATAATCCACCTGATGTGCTGCTGCGTAGATATTGCGCTTCTCACTCATGATGACGTGGGGCAAGTGCTGGTCCTTCCTGGGAGGCGCCGGTGGCGGCTTGAGCAGGAACCTGCAGGGCACACGCATGCTCAGCCCCTGGGCCAGGCTGGGGCACACTCATGCCCAGCCCCAGGGCTGGGCCAGAGCATGCTGCCGTGGCTCTTCACACTCACCGCTTTATCTTCCTGGCACTGGGCTTCAGGCCTGATCCCCCCCACTCGCCCCAGCCCGGCAGCACCAGGTTCACTGGCTGTGGCTTCGCATCCTGCTCCGCCTTGTGCTTCTCCCGGCGGAAGTCGGCGACCACGTCATCCCCGGCAAAGGCCTCTGTGATCACCGGGCGCTGGTCAATGCCTCCCTCCTGTGGAGAGCAGGGTCAGCCCCTGCAGCCAGCCTGGCTGCAGGACAAGGGACTGGTGTGTCCCACTCACCTCCTCCTCCAGCAGCACAGGCAGGCTGGGGCACTGAACCTCCTGTGCTCGCCCCTCCAGCACAGCCTGCAGGCTGATCAGCTGCTTCTGGGCCGCTGGCTTCCTGGCAGGCCTGGCTCTAGCTCTGCCCTCCTCCTGCTGCCGCTGTGCTCTTGTCTCTCCTCCTGCAGCTGCTGGCTGCCATGCTCCTGCCCCTGTGGCCACCGGTTGCTGCTCTCTTGCCTCTGCTGCTGTCGCCACTGGCTGCCCTGCTCCTGTCCCTGCTCCTGCAGCCGCTTGCTGACACGCTCTTGCCTTTGCTCCTGCAGCCACTGGCTGCTGCACTTCCATCTCTCTTCCTCCAGCCACCGGCTCCTCCAGCTCCTCCACATGCTCCTCTGAGGCCAGGGCCTCAACGTCCTCCATTGTTCGCACCTGGCCCAGCTGCTGTGAGAGTAGAACCTCCTCCTGGGCACCAGTGGGAAGCTTGATCCCTGCACTCACCTCTACCTCTGTGCAGATGAGGGGGATGGGAATGTCCCCTGGAGGCTCAGAAACTGCCCCTGTCACATCAGTATCTGCACATTGAGGCAACACGTAAGAAACAGTCACCCACAAGGAGGAAATAGGAGGGTGAAGTCAGACACAAAACAGCTCTCGCACCCCTCTTTCCCTTGCCCAGCCCTGCAGCAGCACACCAGTCCCTCCCTGCCTGGGGCTGCAAGCTCCTCACCTTGTCCTGCAGGACTCCCTGCCCACTGCTGCCGCATGTGCCGCTTCTGTGTGAAGTCCTGTAGCAGAGCTTCCTCCTCTGACATCTCCTCTTCCTCCTCCTCCTCATCCCTCTCTTCCTTGCTCGCCGCAGCACCAGGCCCGGATACGTCTCCCTGACCCTCCTCTGCCTCTAGCTCCTTGGCTGGGCTGCTGGGTTTGCCCAACAGCCAGGGATTTGCTCTGCTGGCACCCATAGTGATGGTGGGGATAGTCATCGAAGCGAGGTCCTCCTCAGGAATGCCATCTGGCTTCTCAGGCAGCTCCACACACACCTTCTGCATCAACTCCTTGTTCTTGGCCAGCTGCTCCTGCATGGCCTTGCGAGCCTGGGAGGGGATAGAGAGGTTTCTGAGGCAGGCCAGAAACAACACACCTGCCCCACCTCAGCTGCCTCCCCCCTGCCCCAACCAGCACTGGAGACATTGCTGTGGCCTTTCAACGTATAATGGTGGTTTATAAGGAAGACAGAGACTTTATATCAAGGTCTACAGTGACAGAAGAAGGAGCAACTGCTTTAAACTAGAAGAGAGCAGATTTAGGTTAGATACAAGGAAGAAAGAAGAAACAAGCTGTTTTTTTTTTCACCCTGATGAGTGGTGAGGCACTGGCACAGGGTGTCCAGAGAAGCTGTGGCTGCACCATCCCTGGCAGTGATCAAGGCCAGGTTGGACAGGGATTGGAAAAACCTGCTCTAGTGGAAGATGTCTGGCAGGGAGCTGTAAGTGGATGAGCTTTAAGGTCCCTTTCAACCCAAACCCTTCTGTGGTTCTGCAATCTCACCTCCAGGTCGTACTTGGCTATAATGGCCCTGGAGCGGGCCCACTTTCCCTTGTTCTGGTGCTTAAGGCTCATGCGCTCCTAGGGGGATAAAGAAGAAAGAAGCATCAGAACAAGCACCCTCATGAATGAGGACGTCCCATGCAGTGGGGGACAAGCACAAAAGCAGCACCTGCATCCTGAGCTGTTCCAGCTCCTCCAGCCTTGCCAAAGCGGCCGCAGGGTCTGACTTCTGCAGCAGCTCAAACTCCTTTAAGGCCTTGCGCCTCTTGCTTTTCTTCAGCACACGATGATACCTGAGCACACAGGCAGTGAGTGAGGCCTCAGGGGGCCTCGTGTTTTCGCCATACCCCCACACCAGGCAGACTCAGCCCTTTCCAAGGGATCTTACTTCTTGCTCTTGATCTTCTTCTCCCGCCGAGCTTTGGCTTCATAGTAGGACTGCACGACCCGAGCCTTCTGCAGCTCTGCCCGCCGCTGCCGGGCCTGCCAGAGAGCACAGAGTGAGGGCTGGCACCAGGGAAGAAGCCTCAAGAGCCAGGGCAAGGCCAGAGCAGGGAACTCACCTCCTCCAAACTCATTGCCTGCAGCGAGGCTGTCTCCTCTGGAGTCAGGAGCGGATCTGTGATGGGCTGCTTCGTCTTGTGGAGCAGCCCAAAGATCTCCTGCTCCAGGGGAGTTTGGGCCTGTTGGAAGAGTAGAAACAGCAAAATGATGGTGATGAGAAGAATCACAAGAGGCAACGCTCCTCTAGATTTCCCTGTCCTGATGCCCCTGAGCAGGTTCATAGGAGGGCCCAGGGAAGTGTGTCCCCTCCTCCTGGGGCTGAGATCAGGGCCTTGATGAGGGTCCCAAGTAGCAGCCCCTGGCTTGCTCCAGGGAGGGCAGAATTCCTCCCAGGAAGAGGAGGAGGTTCACAACAGGCAGGCAGCACTGGCCGGGTAGAACTGGGCATGAAGCACAGAGCAGTTTCCCCAGCCACATGACATCATGTCCTGCCAAATCAGAAAGGGACCTTTGGGCAGGTTGAGGAGAGCTCACTGGGAGCTTGGCAGCAGCTGCCCCTCACCAGAGCATCTGTGCAGCTGGGAGAACTCTCGGGGAGGGCAGTGACACACCTGCCAGCAGCACAACCCTCATGGGAATTCATGCTCAGAATCAAAAGCATCTTTGTTTTGTAATGAGGATTTACAATAATGAGGTCCAGGGTTTGCCAAACTGGACCCCATCTACCTCAGCACGAGGCCAAGGGCTACAAGCAGGCACATGGCACAGCACAGGAAGCAAAACCTGCACACTCAGGGCACATGACTCAAGCTGAAAGGCTAAGAAGAGAGGGGACACAGCTCAAAACCATCTGTTTGTGCTTTACCCAGCCCCTCCCAGAGGCTCAGCTGTGCATGAGGAAGGTGGAATACTTACATGTGAATCTTCCCCAGCTCAGCATGTGCCCACCCATAGACTCAGTGACAGGCTGGGCCTTCCCCCTGCCTGCCTCACTCTTCCTCACACAGCCAGGAGCTGTGCCACCAAGCCTGGGAGCTGCTCGACACTTGCCAGCACCCACCTTCCAGGCTGAAGCCACCTGCTCCAGGGGCACAACTGTAGCAATGTCCTGCTTGAGTGGGAACACCAGCTGCTCAGCACGCCGGTTCTGCAGCACAATCTGCTGCCACTTGCCCACATCTTTGGAAGTTGTGACGTATGCAGCTTCCCTCACAACCTGCAGGCAGGGGTGGGGAGGGAAACAGGTGAGCAAGGGAGGACTGAGGTGAAGAACAAGAGCTTGTTGGCATCAGAGAGTAGCAGAGAGCACCCAGGGGCCCACTCACCCGCTTTGCCTCCTCCTTGCTAAGTGGCAGCTCCACCGCTGCCTTCTGCTTCACTCGGGTCATCTCATGCTTCACACGGCTCAGGGCGGATTTGGGGCGGATGGGCTGCAGGAGCTCTGCCAAAACCAGCTTCTCCCCAGCCCCTGCACGAGGTCCCACATGTCAGCACAGGTACAGTGTTGCTGAACCAAGGGGCTGCAGCTGCATTCAGCCGTAGAGCCAGGGTGGCTGGAACAAACCTGGACACCCAGGGGTCTCACCTTTGGTGCTGACATTGAACTCGGACACCTGCACACTGGCCTCCGTGCGCTCTGCCAACCTCCGTCTGTGACACGGGATAGCAAATCAACCAAAGGACTTCACACATCCCCCCGAGTGCTTTTTGCTCCCACAGGAACTAGGCCTCTTCTCCAGAGCTTCCTTGCACAGCCTTGCAGGGCTCACGGGGAGGGAACGCGGCTGCAGCCAGAGCCCCCAGGCCCGAGCCACAGGAGCGCCCCGGACCCCACCGCTCACCGTTTCCTTCCAGACAGGGCGCTGACCGCCTCCAGGAGCTGCCGGTGGCGCCGCTCGCCGTCCTCCTGCCCCTGCCATGAGGCAGACATGGTTACGCACCCCAGCCCTGCTCGACCCAGAGGCCCAGCAGGCGATGCCAGGAGCGGCGCCCGCTTCTTGGTGCCCCGCCAGGGCCCGACGTCCCCTAGACCCCGATCTGCACCCTCTCGGCCGGGCAGCCAACGACCGCGGGGAGTGGACCCATCCCCAAGGCTTCATCCGGACCACCTCCACACCTCCAGTTCCGTCCCGTCCCCTCACCTCATCCCCGCTCTCGCCCGCGGCTGCCTCCGTCCCCAGCCACTCCTCCGACATCTTCGATCCGCGCTGCACCGTACAGGACAGAACTGAGCTGCACGCCAGCCACAAAGCACTGTGTCGTGCAGCACCACACCCCGCACGACCTGCCGGAAAGCGCGCCACTTCCGCCCGGCTTGCCGCAACCCACCGCGCTTCCGCCCGCCGGATGGCTCTGACGTCACGGTTGCCGTGGCAGCGGGTCCAGGGAGGGGGGTAACGGGCGGGCTCCGCGGTTCTCGGGGTGTGGGTCTGGCCAGGGTCAGCACCGAGACGGGCCAGTCCCGTCCCCATGGCAACGGTACGCGGGAGGACCGTGCCTCCCGGTTCGGGGAGCCGCGCACTGCCCTCACCGGCAAAATCGTGGACAGCAGGGAGGAGAAACGGGGCTGGGGCCGCGGCCTCGGAATGTAGGGGGAAGGGGGCATGGCAGGGCAGGGCAGGGCAGGGCATGGCATGGCACGGCACGGTACGGTACGGTACAAGACAGGACGGCACGGCACGCCTGGGCCACCTCGCCTGCGCCCGCTGCCGCCGGCCCCGCCCCCGGCCACGTGCCGGGCCCCGTCCCCGCCTCCCCTTGTCCGCACCGGGGCGGGGCGGAGCGGAGCGGCCGCGG
>JASSUY010015115.1:0-17453 GCA_032466535.1 Forpus xanthops
TTGTTCCAACAGTTCCATGTCCTTTTTATGCTGAGGACACCAGAACTGCACACAATATTCCAAGTGAGGTCTCACAATATCAGAGCCAAAGTTATTTCATCAGGGGAATGAGGGGAGACACTCTTCACTTTCTGAGGAGCCCAGGTAGACCCCAATCACCAGGCACCACACCAGATAACTGCTTCTCCCTCAGACTTTACTGGCTAAGTTGAGAAATACCCACCTAACAGATGCTACAGATACTTCTAAAAATGGCGTTTAAAGGAGAGTTCAGATGCACTTGGCCCACAAAACACCATCTTTGTATCAGCATGGACTGGAAAATATTGGGCCACAATACGTGTTCAAGGCCAGGTTGGACAGAGCCTTGAGCCACACAGTCTAGGGTTCCTTGAGCGACATAGTCATGGGCACTCCTGCCCATGGCAGGGGTTGGAACTGGATGACCTTAAGGTCCTTTCCAACCCAAACCATTCTATGATTTTATGTTCTATTTTAGTTACTTATCTGGCCTTGGGGAAACTGCATGTGAATTTGGGGTGGCAAAACCAACAAACTCCATTGACTTCCATTTGTAGCAACTTTTCTAGCCAAGTATCAGCGAGCAGTTACACAGGCATTGTCATTCCAACTGGATTCAAGCAGGAGGGAGTCTGCATCCAGACAGCACCTTTATTTCAGTAAAAGCAATAGGGTAATAATGGATGCACTGTATGCAGCTGCACACACAGGACTCCACGACTTTGTTGGGAATTTCAGATCACATGTGCTGAAGAGATACTCTGGATACACATAAGAGGACTCTGAATCTACTATAGAATAACCCTTTGCTTCCCTGGGTTTGGCAGCAGCATGGGTTTTCCAAAGTTAAGAGAAATCTGTGTGCACAAAACTTAGTGTTTGGGGGTTTTTGTTTGGAAGGTGAGGGTTGAGGAACTTCAGGGAGTTGCCTGGTTTGCCTCAAGTATGATACGATTTTTAATACTCCTTTTGCCCTCTACGCACACAAGGCATCACTAACAGGCATTTCACGGGAACACACTCGGTTTCAAAGCAGCCTGATTCAGACTGCATTCTGAAGCAGGCTGCACACAGGCACCAATCCACCAGCAAGACTTGCTTGCAGAGATGCTCACGGGTTGGTATGAGCCAGAATAGTTGCAATGATTCAAGACAGCTATTCTGGTTTCAGATACTTAGGGTGATGGTCCGCAATGAACACATCATGGTTTTAAAGGCAATAATAATAAGCCAGCTTCCTGCAGAGGAAACCATCAAGAAGGAATACAAACCCTTGGGAGGTGTGAGATTGATTCCGTTTTTAAGGCACCACTGTACTGGCAAGATCCCTAAGGAATCCGCATGGCAAAGCATTGAGATTTTGCTGGGTTCAGGTCTCAAGTCATCAATGGTCACTTGTAAATAATGATTGTTAAAAACCTAAGGGGTGAAAAAGAAGAAAACAGAATCAGGGGTTAAATCCTTTGTAACTTTAAGGAATGTGGACAGTCAGGTTCTGGAATCAAACCATTCATACAAATAACCCACTCTAACCTAACACTTTTCATTAGAGTGTTTCTACCAAAGAAATCAAAGCCTGAGTTTTAGACATGGGTAAACTGAGGCGAGGGGAGGTGCTGGGGTTTATGGTCACTCAGTGTGCCCACAGCTGAGCAGGGACTGAAGGCAATCCTATAAACCCCACAGCCTTCTCCCTCTTGCCTTGAAAGTGTGGATCCAGCTACCGCTTCCACACAGCCACTTTATCTCAAAAGGCTTCCCAGATGTGCACAAAAAACACATATGCATGGAGGGGAGACTGGGATAAAAGACAGATCCATTTTTTGCATGGAAGTGGTAGATGCCCATTGGATGTAAGTGCATATAGTTAGCTGGTGATGATTGTGGGAAAGAAGTAATTCATTAATTAGGAACACCCATGGATTTTTAATGTTGGCTGTTTTCATCCCTCTTTTCTGGGAACTCACCTTGGTCACTGATGCAGGACAGATATGAAACGGCTCCCTTACATTCACTGCCTCCAGCTTCATCCCCACAGTGAAGAAGTGGTTTCGCAAATCAGCATGGTCCTGCAGGAAGAGGTGGGAAGAGAAGCACATGGTATCCCAGTGCCATCCTCCAAAGAGGCCAACGTATCTATCTGAAATGCATCCATGTGGATTTTGTCACTTAGCTGACCAGAAGACTGACTCTCAAACAGCTGCTCCTGGTCCTGTGCTCTTTTCATGCCAACCCAACCACAGAGAAGGAACAGCCTCACTCCTAGAGGATCTGCAGGACCAAGCCCATCATATTTAAAACACAATGTGCATCCATCTCGTCAACAGCTTCTAACCTGAACATGGTCAACAAGGAGATCATGCTCACCAAAATGAGGACCTGTCATCATTTTGTCATCATGAGAAATCAGACTAGTTTGGGTTGGAAGGGACCTTAAGGATCATCCAGTTCCAACCCCCTGCCATGGGCAGGGACACTTTCCACTAGAGCAGCTTGCTCCAAGCCCCATCCAACCTGGCCTTGAACACTGACAGGTTTGGGGCGGTCACAGCTTCTCTGGGCAATTTCTTCCAGGCCCTCACCACTCCACAGGGAAGAACTTATTCCTAGGATCTGACATCCCCCGGGGTAATGCCCAACACAGACGCAAACAGCTCAGGGTGGCCCTGATTTACTCTGATGGATATCCAGCTCCTGCAGGGCACCAGAAGGACCTGAGCTGGTTTTCATGTGCTGCAAAACGGAAAGATCTCTTCACCCAGGAGACTAAAGGTGGACTAAGGCACAGGTAATGAACTTGGACACAAAATGAGAGCAATGAGAGAACATGCTGGTGAGACACACAGCTGTGTTCAAGTACATGCCCACCACAACACTTTTACCCATGATCAAACCTGGCTGCACCCAGAAAACTGCACAAAGAGGGTTTCCCCCCACAGCTTTGGGATGGCAGCAGGATACAGATCCAAAATGCAGAAGCAACGGAGTTTTAATTCCCTGATTTGCCACCAGTTTGGTATTTAACATCTAGCAAATCACTCCCTCCCTCGTGACCCCTGTCTAAGAGGCATGAAGTTGGCATCCTAATTCCAGAGTAATTATCCTATTTTGTGTTCATTCAATAAAAATGTCCTGCAGTACTTCTAAACCATCTGTGCATTAGCCAATACAAGCATAAAAAGAGATGATGTTATATTTAACACACACACACACACAGACGGCTCCAAAATGCATGCAGAAAGCTTACTCTATGTGGTTAGCAACATCATTCCCATCTACATTCATTGCTACATGTTGTATACTTGTTCCAAAATTATTTTGTATTGATCCAAAGCTGTATGTCATTGTGCTTTCTTTTCCCAAGAACTGTCTTCACTTGTAGACTTAACAACTTCTATTCTGGGATCTTACATCACTGGTGCCATTGCAGATAAGGATTTTTACAAGCTCCAACCACTATTAAATTAAATGCTATTTTCATCTTACCAACCTGCAGCGTTATGGAGCCTTTTCTGTGGGAACCAAAAAGCAGTCAAGAAAAATCATAATGGATTTAGTCCTACAGAACAAGTACAAACTCACAGGGAAACTGAGGAAGATTGAGTGAAAACAGCTCAGAGCCCAATGAACTAATGGCGGAGGAAGAAGCAGACATTCAGGAATCTGAGCATCCTGCAGTGTAGCACAACCATCAGTCATACCTGTGCTTGCTGGCAGTCACTTCCACACCACTAAAGCCCCAAAGAGAAAGCAGACCCATTTCTAGCAGCTTTGCACAGTTTCACTGTATAAAAGTAGGAACTAGGGAAGAAAATCTGTCTCCTGGTACACAGAGGTTGCGTAGTACCAGGGATGCATCGGATGGACAGGTTATCAAATTGCCACCTTGGGAAAAGATGATGGCTGCAAAATTCAGATCTCACCAGCTCTGAACTTCAAATTTCCAAAGGTAAAAAGTATCTGTGCCGGGGGCTGCCTCCTCCTGCATGAGGATCTACACCCAAGGTCTCTAAATCCTTAAGGTGAGGTGTTAAAGAAAAGGCAGATCTGCAAAAGGTACATGCGGAAGCAAGATCACCATACAGCATCTTCCCACCAACAAGTTCCAGTATAACCCAAGATCCACCAAAGTACTTAATAGCGTTTATCTCTAAACATGCAAGCAGTTTCATCAACTTTTGAAGTGATTTGTTGACTGAGACCAAAACATATCGAGACCAAACCATATTACCTCTCATTTTTACTGGAATCAATTTTTTTGGTTCATCTCCCATTATTTGTTTTGGCCTTTCTCAAAGTTAAAAAATGAACAGGTTGAGAAAAAGAAGAAAGCTAATAACATTTAAAGCTATTTTACTTCAACAGCATATCCCCTTTTCTCCATGCAATATGTACCTTAGGATCAAGTCTCCCTTCTCATCATCCCCATTAAATTAATAGCGAGAGTGAAATCACAAGGGGAGTTCATGGGATCTCGGGTACATCTCCCTTCTGAGGGTCAAAATCCATTTTAAAGTAGGAACATGCATTTGTTTGGTGAGGTGCTGTGGAAGTAAAAGGGTTGTCAGTGTTAAACGTCATTTTTGAGATGGAAAAGCTTTCATGGAGAAGAAACCTTTGTACCATATCTCTCTGGCAAATGGTCAGAGCCCGGATATTTGATCTCTCTCATACATTTGCAAAAGAGAAGCATCAAAATTTACCAAAGCAGCCTTTTTTGCAGCCACAGAAGGAAAAGAAGATCCTGATAGTGTTCACTGATTCCAGTGCTGGAGCTGCCTTGGCCAGCAGGGAATTACTTAGGATTTGGCATATGCTCCTCTTCAGAAGTCCAATTAATTTACATAATTCCTAAGAATAGGCTCCGCAGAAGTGATGGCAAAGCTTTTAATTAGTATTAGGCTCAAAGTGATACACTGAATAATGAACTGCTCTCTCCTCCCTTTATTCACATTGACAGGGAAAGCGCCTGTTTAATAAAAGCAGCTACAAAACGAGGAACGGAGGGGTGAGATTTTCCCCTGGTCCCCGCCAGGCTGTGCAGCCAAGCAAAAGAAATGCCTGAAGTGATTATGGGTGACAGAATCCAATCCTTTACCACTATTTCATGGCATTCAAAGCCACCTAAGAGGATGTCACTAGCCATTATTTTCTACCACCATCTCCAAGTAAGCTTCAATTTTCATTGAAATGGAGATGAATAGGCAGAGTATTTTTGATCAGTTGGAGGATTTTACATCCTTGTGTGTGGTGAACCTTTATTCCTACTGGCAGCCAATGCTTCCCAGGATCAGCCCCACTAACCACAAGGATTTACACCCGCAGATTGCCTGTCCTGGGATTCACAGCCCTGCATGGGCGATGGAATACCCTCTGACTGCTGGAGAGCAGTCAGGTAAGCTGGATCGACAATCAAGGATGCAGAAGAGTCCCTTAGAGCTGAGTGAAAAATCATGCCACAGAAAGCACAATGAATTAACAGGGTATGAGCACTACAGTTGATCATTCAAAGGGTCACAATCTTTAATGTGATGGGTCACTGCCTGCGACGATGCTCATGGGGAATGAATGCAGAAGTGTATAACCCTCCACTGAACTACTATCACTTGCAGTCCAAACCCATTGGCAAAAGCCAGGGCTGTTGTAGCTCTCACTACGAAGCAATTAAAGCCAGCCCCACACTCAGAGTTTTAGAGCAGCATGCCTTTGTAAACACGCCAGCATGCACAGGCTGTGACCCTCCAGGCTGCCTGAAAGAGCCTTGCTTTGATGCGTGTCTGCATCATTGCCTCCATCTTCATATGGTGACCCTTCTGCAAAAACACTGATGGGCTTTGCAGCAGCTCATTGCATCCAGGATCACCTGCAGGGCTAAAGGCTGAACATCAAATAACAAGTCAGCAATGGCGCTGGGAGGAGAAGCAGGCTCCTAATTCCCAACCCTCTTCTTTAGGTACTGAGATAGCCACTTGATTTCCTCCTTCACAGCTAAGAGACCACTAGCAGGGCAGGTTTCAAAAATGATGCAGGTTTCAGGTGACTTGGGAGCCTACATTTCATTGCAAAGGAGATCCACGAACAGACTTACAACAGCAGACTCTGTAAGGATGGAGACGGGCTTTAAGGAAGTACCTGTGTGGGTGACATACTTAAGTCCTAATAATAAGATTGCTAAGCATTGGCTTTAGGTTTTGGGCTCAAAAAGATGTACTTTAATATCATGATAGTCATTTGTCCTTTCTGGTACCTAAATATCTTACCTAAATATCTTGCTAAATCTGGCTTCGAAGCATTTCTACTCAACAAAGGTCATTTAAGTGTAAATAAACTCAGATTTGTCCATTTCACAAGAGTGGAGCTCAGGTAATTTTACAGTGCAGCGGGTAATGCAGATAGAGCAGGGAGACTTGGCTAAGCTGCTTTTGCCCGTGACATTTAGGGAAGCTGTACTATGGGCTGGTTGCTCTAGCTGTGTCCACAAACCCAAGGAAGGGCATAACCTGCAGATTGTGTAAAGCTCATTTTAAGCCAATTCTACTCAAGACAGAACATTGGAGTCATCCCATTTTAAACCCAGCAGCTTACACAGAGCATAGATAAGAGGAAAAGGCTCTAAAGTGAACTCTGATTTCCAAATACTCTAAAAGTCAGGGGTCTTTTGGTCCAGGATAGTCAGATTCACACCAATTATAAGACTGCAGCTCCATGCAAAATTCAGAACTAGATCTGAATGCTGAAAAGCTTCAAAGTTTAGAGGCTGATGAGAAACACTGAGCACTTAATAAACGACTGAACTGAGCCTCCTTTAATCCTTACCAACTGTAACTGTGAAACACGATCGCCTTCAGTCACATCTCTTCTGGTTTACCCCATTAAAAGACACAGAAGTAGGCCCCATCTGCTACGACTGGGAACATATTACTTGATTCAGTTTTTTGTTCTCAAAGAGAATCGCTTCCCCCGAGTGTGTTTTCTAATTCTCTCAAGAAACTGGCTGTTTCTAATAGCCTAATTTTAATTGTAAAGCTCATGTGTAACCAGTCACAAACAGAGGAACAGCAGTGGTTAAACTGCCGCTATAGGAATCTGACATTGGTTTTCAAATTGAGCGATAAACAAATAAATAAATAAAACCTCTCAAATGCAATCCTCTGCATTATTTGCAGATGAATCAGTCTTGTTTGTGCTTCAACTTCCTGCGCTAAACAAGGAGTGATTTACCCTGAAGGCACATACGTTCTCTGCAGGGAGACAGAAATCCCCCCCATAAGACACAATGTGAGCAAACTGTCTCTTGGTTTGACAAGTGCAGTCACAAGAAAAGCAAAACGTAGAGATACGGGGTGGGAAGTAAAGGAAAGGGTGCTGGGAGGGAGGCTTTAGAGACAGCGTCCCTGCAGTAATGAGCACAAGAGCCAGCTACCAACTGCACCTACTGAAGAGCCCCTTAAGAACTGCAGATGCTTCTGCGTAGCATCAAATTCAGCCCTACAGATTGTAAGCTCCTCTTGTTGAATAAAAAATAGTTGCCATAGAAACAGCAACATTGCAGAGTAGCCGGTCTAAATCCAAATACACCTTCTCCGTATGGCTTGGCCCGACACAGATGGCATTAAAGCAAAGATCCCTTCCTACACAGAGCCTGCTTAGATTCGCCTAGGCAGTGAAAGTACAGGCAGCAGAGGTAAAAGACACAGATATGCATTCACTTGGGGTTTTTAGAGGGGTTTGGGTTGGGTTTCTTAATGTCTTAGAGCATTCAGGACTGCAACACCACTGCACAGGCGTTCACTAATGAATCCTGGTTAGCAATCATGGGATACTAGAATCATTAAGTATGTGGAGCATCTCTCCTATGAGGAAAAGTAGAGGTAGCTGGGTTTGTTGAGCCTAGAGAAGAGAAGGCTCAGGGGGAATCTGATCAATGTACATAAGTATCTGAAGGGAGAGTGTCAAGAGGATGAGGCCAGACTCTTACTGGTGCACAGCAACAGGACAAGAGGATAAACTGAACCACAGGTATAAACTAAACCAGAGGAAGTCCTGCCTGAACACGAGGAAGAACATACTTACTATGAAGGTGACTGAGCATTTAATAGGTTCCCTGGAGAAGTTGTGGAGCCTCCTGCCCTGGAGATATCCAAGAGCTTCCTGGACACAATCACGAGCAATATACTCTAGGTGACCCTGCTTAAGCAGTGGTCCCTTCCAAACTCAACCATTCTGCACAGATCCCATTTCATAGGTGGGAAAGTCAAGCGGAAAGGGAAGCACACAGGTGGGAACATCTACTTGAGTGGTCCACAGAGGTATCACCAGATTCCATCCTACCTGAGTGGCACCTTTGACAACGGAGACATCCTTGAAGGCTCTTTACATCTCAAGGACCTTTAGGGTATACACCTAACGACAGTCTCACAAAGATAAATGGCTTTAATGATCTGAGACAGGAGCAGGTCAAAAGGCAGATGAACAACAGAGGGATTAGGATGCCACGCATGTCCCCCAGCCAGGCGAACAGCAGCCAGGGAGATGGGCAGGCGAGTGCTACGGATGGGGAAGAACAGATGGAGTATAAACTACCTGGCAGCCTACAAACAACATGGCTACTCACAGGTTATTAAAGCACAGCGTGCAGAGCAAGGACCAGCCAAGCCATCAGTGCATGAAAGGGTTGGTGGGATTTGGCTTCCAAGTGAAAGCAAAAGGTTGTTTGTTTTAAGCTACTGTATCAGCATGTGCACATCTAGTAGGGGGGGTGAAGACAGAAGAACCCTGATGGCCTTCAAGTCTATTCATATAAGCCAGGTCAGGATTGCCTCTGATCAGAAAGCAACCCTTGGGTTTCTGTATCTTAAGCTCCTCAGAGTACCAAATAATGGAAGAAGACACCCTAAAACACCCAAAGGGTTTATTAACTTTTAAGAGGTGTTGTCCTCCTTTTACAATCAGAGGCTTGGACCAATAATCTTACTCTTTGCACAGTTAATCTGACAGGAATATTGTATTTTAAAGGAGGGAAAGGAGTCCTGTTTAATATTATACTTCTGAGTGCAGAACTAAAATCACCACTTTGTCCTCAATTTTGGGAGGCAGTTCTTGCCTGGGTGATAGGTGGTCCCTCTACCACTCCCCTTAGGAGAGGTATGTCCCAACAGATTCCTTCCACGTTATTAATTTTATCATTAATTAATACCATTACTGGTAACAGGAAATAACCAAAAGCTCAAATTAGAAACAGTGGCATAATGGGCTGGGCATAGCATAGAGCTTTTTTTGACAGAGAAAGAACTACTTTGAGCTGGATAAAAACAATGACAACTTTAGGAAAGGAGGACCAGAGAGTAGAGACAAGAGGAATGGGTCCACAGGCCACAATCAGGAGTTGCTACCTATCTTAAATAACCCCTCTCCCTCCTAAACATCTGTGCTCTTCAATCTGTTTATTAGAGCTTGGGTTAAGGACGTGACTGGTGACAGCTCCATCCAAACTAGTCATCAGGGCTCACTTTATAGCAATCAGAGGGAACTGGGGTAAGATTCCCATATGCAACATCTGCAGAAAGATGGTGAGCATCCAAATCCTGTCTAAAATTCAGCTGCCCAAACAGAGGTGTCTGAGGTAAACTGAGAAACACCTGAAGATCCATAACATCTGCATGGGACCCACAGATCCAGCACAGGAAACCAGGGAAAGCACAATGGGATGTCAGCGAAGATCCCCAGGACATTATCTGCCTTACTAGGAAACTAAATCTCATGACCTGGGCTTTAAAGCAACCTGGTCTAGTAGAAGGTGTCTGTGCTACCTGGTCTAGTGGAAGGTGTTCCTACCCATGGCAGGGGGTTGGAACTAGATGAGTTTTAAGGTTCACTGCAACCCAAACCATTCTGTGATTCTATGACATGTGTCTGGCATTATTCTCACACAAGCTACACAGCTTTAACTCTAAAAACAATGCATTGATTCATAAATATTGGGGCTCGAATGTGCTGTGTTTGGAGCCTGGCTTCCTGATGCAAGGCCTAGAAAGTACCAGCAATGCCATCGCTGAAGCAAACCACTTAAATTGTCACACTTAACTTGAAGTCAGGCCCCAGTAACAGCTCCAACATCTTTATTAAACTCTGGCTGTTTTTTTAGGTGTCCTCTGAAGCCTAAGCCATTTATGAGCAGTATCAAGCATGTGGGATCCCTACAGCACCCTGAAATCAGAGCAGGAACAACAAAAGACACATCTTGGGTTATGGCCTTTCAGGGGGCTTTTGTGCTCCTAAACCATTCAAACACTCTTGAGGATCCTGTCTGCATTTTGCTTTCTTTAAGGCTCAAGATGTTTCCTGAACAGAACAGGTTGACAAAATAGCAGGTGTGCTGCAAAAAGCTTTTGTGAAGAAAAAGCTTGTTCCAGGATGTGCAGTTTGCAAAACACTATGTTTAGCAGCTATATAATAGCAGCCTTTTCTGGCAGTTGAACATCACGTTTCTTCTCAAAAGATCCTAAAGCATTTTACAAACACTTTCAACATATGGCCAAGTGTAAAATAGCACCAGAATAAAACCAAGATCCTCTTTTCAGCCTTCCCCGCGTTTGCAACCAGGCTGAAGCCTCTCCTTGAATGCCAAGAAGGGATCAAGGCACTTCTACAAAGGATTTTTGTGTCTGCTGCCAAAGACCACCAAACACGAGTCCATCTCTGTGTTGATAACTCAGGCTCAAATCCATGTCTTACAAGGTCTCAGGTGGAACCCAACCCTGTTACACCAAAGCCAAAGAGCATCATCACCAATGCCAGCAGTGGGGTGACAGACCCATAAGAGGAACCACTTCTTGCACTACAACTGCAGATCTGCTTTCCCAGGAATAGCAGCTAGGACCACTTTGATGGCACATTAGTGACACAGCCCCGTTGTGTACAGCTCAAAGGACAATTTAAGTCATAATCCAGCTGAATGTATGGGTGCTCACCCTAGGGACCACTCTTGTCTGCGGAGCAAGCAGACATTGTTACTAGCTCCTCGGTGATGGATTCCTGCAGGAAATGGGGAATATGCAGGCTGTAACTGCTTGGTGTGCAGTTTACCATGGCCGACAAAGTAAACATTCCAGCTTTCCAAGAGATTTTTAACAGTTGCCAGCTGTCAAACCCTGTGTTTTACATCTCATCCAACACATGACAGTCACAGTAGCCATAAAGCCCCAGCCACCATGTAGAGACATTACTTCTGTGCTGGGTTTGCAAAAAAAAAACAATAAAGATTAATAAAAAATATTTAAAAAAGAGAAAAATTATCAAATGATACCTTTGGATTCAACACTTTTTGCTGGGACCATGGGATTTTCCTTGAAGGTCCCACACATAGATATTGGCTTACCTTGTAGACAACTGCTCTCTAGTAGTCTCATAGAATCATAGAATAGTTAGGGTTGGAAAGGACCTTAATATCATCCAGTTCCAACCCCCCTGCTATGGGCAGGGACACCTCCCACTAAACCATGCCACCCAACAGCCTTTCTGCAATTCATGTCTAAGTCACTACCAGAGGAAGACATGCGCACAGGTATGGACAAGCTCTCCTATCTTCTCTTTAACCATGAGGCATCAGACAGGGTTGGTTCACCCTACATGGGCAGAATATTTGTGTATGATGTCCACATGTAAATAATTTATTCAGCCTCCCACCTTCCCAGCACCAGAACCAGGGGCTTGAGGTAAAACTAGACACTGAATTCAGCTCACCTTGTGCTCAGCTTTCACACTGTGAATAAAGAAGCCCTATTGGCCTAACCCTGCCTTTTGTCACATTTGGCCCCGAGGCAACTCTCGGGCCATTCAAACATTCCAGTGTTTTGCATTGTCTTCTAAGCAGAACATGTTTGCAAACTCCAACCACATGGCAATGGCAACGGGGATTTGCTGAATTTAATTTATGACCCTCATGCAATAATTAAAGTAAGTGGGTATAAGACTGTCATGCTGAGAAGAGGCAGCAGAACAGCTGTTAGTTATAAACCTTAAAAAAAGAAGGATGCTTTATGAGCCTCATCAGAAACATTCTTCACTCTTTCATATAGGCAGCAATAAAATTTACACATTAGGCATTCCCTATTGAGATTTAATCCCTGCCCCACACAATGCAGTTTTGATCTCCAAACTTTTGCGAATGCAAACTTTAATAGTTGGCAGATAGATGTGTTGTATGAAATACATGGCAGAGAGTCAGAACTCTCTGCACACCACTCCCATCACAGCACAAAGCTGATCAAATCTACATTCATGCCGAAATCCAATGCACAAATCTTTCCACTCCTCCCAGCCCAGCATAGCTTTCACATTGCAAGCAAATGAGCCACTGACTGGGCCATCAGCAAATGAATGTGTTCCCAAATTAATGTTGCTAATTCAAGTGCATCTCAGCTGGGTGAGGAGCCTGAATTCTTCACAGGAAGCTGTTGGTATGTCCCTGCAGAAAGGGTGAAGGTTGCACCAGGGTTTTGTGGCATGCCAGGATGCGACAAGATGACTGCCTTCTTCCAGTGATACGATGATAGAATCACTTAGGTTTGAAAAGATCTTTAAGATCTGTAAGTCCAAATGTAAACCTAACACTGCCAGGGCCACCTCTAAACTATGTCCCTAAGCATCATACTGCATCGGTGTTTTGGGGTGTTCCATTGCCATGATGCTTAAGGGCAGAGAAGGAACCCAGAGGCTCCCCAGGCTGGATAAGCCAGGACTGGTGGTGGGGATGGTACAGTGACCCCCAAGGTACCCAAGCCAGAGGTGACATCAGAGCCAGTGCAGCACCACTGCACTTCAACACACCTCCCTGAGCATCCTCTCGCCCATCACAGCCCATCACAGCGAGGATGTAACTGTTAGAAACCAGACGGGCACAGCTGGAGCCTTCATGATTAATAGCAGTGCGTATCTGGATGGGAAATTAAAACTGGTGCCTCAGGGCTGAAGCACATCTCCAACTATTAAGAACCAGAGTGGGAAGGGGGAAAGAAAGAGGTGGGGAGGTGACAAAATTATCTCCCACTTCCACTACAGATCCCTGAAGGAAGTATCTCTGCCTTGTGGGTCGTGATCACACGAAAATTTAGATGCAATGGTCACAGGAATCTGTCCATAGAAATACATCAACTTTCATATTTGTGGCTTTACAATTTCACTGTTAAATATAACGCCTTTGCACTGCTCTAACAGAGTAAGACACATTGAAAATCATGTTGGAGCAATCGGTGCTCACCCCCAGCCCCTAGAAAACACTGACTGCAAGAAATCAATTCTCAGCATGGAAAATGCACGTATAACACTGCATTTTTTACCACCACCTCACTTGTGACCTTTCATAGTTACATATAAGAGCAACGCCCTTCCTGCTGAAGTTTAACATAAGCCACAAAACGCTCTTTGATATTTACTCATAATGGGTTGTGAAAGTGAAGGAAAAGCACGTATCCTTTACCTTGAACACTTCCATTGGAAGAGGAAAATTTGCTGCATCATTAAGGGATTTTTCCAGAGCGCATTTCCATTCAGATATTGTCTTCAAGGAATAGATATCTAAAGCGACGACAACAAAACCAAGAGGTGACTGTTTGGGCATCAAACATTCTTGCAAGACTTAAGTTTTTATGTCATAAAAATGGCTAGTACAAGTGAAATGAATAGTGTGTATATTCCAAGCTGTACAGCGTGGATAAATTCAACACAAAAGTAACTAGCAGGGGCACATTTAAGGAAGATTGCATTTTATATCCTGGAGTAAAACCCAGGAAAATGCACATCCTTCATTTTCTGCTGAAGAAACAAGAATCATACCATCTTTTAACCTGAAAATAACAAAAACTCTCCTCTGATTTTCAATTCTCAAAATACCTGATGTTTTCCAGCTTGAGGAGCCTCAGGTCTTCAGCCAATATTAGTTATATTTGAACAAAACCAGAATTACCTTTACCAAGACTTCTGCTCATTGTAAAGTCATTTCTTACTATACTGCAGGGTTGGAGGGGTTTTGAGATGGGTGAGGGTAGGTGTGGGAAGGAACATCTCTACCCAGCCCCATCTGATAGTACCACCCTCAAAACAGCATCACAACAATTCAAAGACTCACACTTATACATTTTCATCATAATACTTCGAGGCAACATCTTTGTGCAGATTCACATTGCTTTCAGTGAGTTTCTTTAAATAGGTTTAATATTGTTAAATCATATTAGCAAGCACTTCATGATTCAGTGCAGTGAAATGCCTATGAATCGTCAAAGGAAACAATGTAGGAAACAATACTATGATGAAGAACATTATATTGGATTTACTTCTGCCCGAGAAACATGCATGTAACAAGTTGCTCATATCAAGGTCTTAAGGAGACAAGCTAGGTAGATAGATTGCACCAATTATTAAAATGGAAATGAACATTTGCTCAGTAAGAAACTTGAGCTTTGATAGGGAGTGAACAGTGTGAAGCTTTCCTTTTGTCAGTTTGGCTTCACACACATCACAGTTCAGTTCAGCACAATTTGCATTTCAATTCTGTACATCTAATAACTAGATATATTTACTAGCTAGCAGAGATTTACCACTGCAGCTTGCAATTGGGAAGGAGGAAATAAAACATATGCATAAAAAAAAAGGAACTGGCAAGCACTGTTTTCACCTAGCACAGATAGGACAAGGGAATTTTATGCTCCGATTTCAACAGATTTAAGACCTTAACAAAATAGGATTTGTGGGATCACTCACTGGAAGTGGATGTATTTATGCTTTCACTACATCAAACCTCCCTACTTCAGAACAGGCATCAAGGATATGCATATGAATTTAAACACACTTAAAGGGAAACGTTAACCTTTCACTTTTAATTCCTTCACTGTCTGGTTATTAATGGGAATATACATTTCAAGTTTCTGTTTACATCATAGGCAGCAGTCAAAAGTGTTAAGAAGTGCACACTTTACCTAATTGTTCATTACTTTATGGCTTTGTTGTTCCAGTTCTCCCTTACTTTCAGGAGCTCCGATCCACTCCAAATGCAGGGAAAATGAAACAACCCACCTTGTTGCATCCTCTTTGGTTTAAATGATGCCAAATAAGGAAACAGTCAATAGAACACAATTTTGCCCCAAAAGTTGCAGCCACCCTGTTGTTTCAGCTAACAGAAGTCTGAGTTGTGGGAAATGCTGCTGGATGCTTCCCTGCTCCCTGGAGAGACTCAGCTGAAAACAGACCCCCGTTTTCTACCATGATGGTAGTGATGCACAGGAAAGAATAAAATGCCATTTTTGATGACTCTGTCCCAAATGAGTGATAAGTACCAAATTCTTTGGGCAATGTCAACAAAGTCAAAGAGATACAACTCCAATGGTTTCAATAACCAGCAAGCAGTATCATACACACATTTAATTAGTGGCAGCTCGCTTATGCTGGAGAATATATGGACACTAAATTGCATGCTTAAAAGAGCATAAAACACTGTGTTTAAGTGAGAGGGTTGCAGGTAATTGAACAAAGTGAACTGTGTCAATTTTTATTTAGGTTAACAAGGAGTGAGCAATTAAAATGACTGCCAATTTGTCTTTAAATAGCAAGTAACATAAAAGGCGACAATCTCTTCCTGCATAAACAGCCACCATCAGTGGCTCTGTGTCAAGCTGCCTGTGCCAATTTGCACTAGCAAGGAGGATTACTGGATTCAGATACACATCTGAGGGGAAAAATAAGCTATGAGCCCTTTGCCTCAATTAAAAGGGCTCGCAAGGCAAAGTCCCCAAAAGTTGCCACTTAAATGAAGCCAGAACACTATTTTCTAAGGACCTTCCTGCACACTCTTGTACATCAAGTGGGTGCTACGATGTGGATGGCTTTAGAAAAAAGACCTCTCCACCCAAAATACTGCAGACATTTGGATCCATGCATCTCCTTTATATGAGATGCTCTCTCTACATCTAGAAAGACTGGCCTCAAACCACTATTCAAAGCGAAACCCATCCTGGCAAGTCCCAGAGGTGGATCAACACAATAAAATCAACAGCCCAGACACAGAAGGAAGTAAGTTGAAGGGTCATATGCAGTATCCAAGTCAAGGGTAGGCAAAGAGCTGCCACAACCTGCTGAACTGATGTGTAACTCAACATCCTCATTTGACAGCAGTTGAACACGCAGCCTCATCTGGGAGGAGCTGCTTGTGCTCAGCATCTCTTCAAAGGAGATTCATAACAGTTCTGATACACAGCCTAAGGCTGTTCCTGTTACTAACCCAGGAGTTGCCTTAACTGGCTTCGGATGTTCGAAAGTTAAACAACCAGGTACATGTTCATTAGTTTCAACCCACCTGAGTGGAAAAAACAGGCTTATGAAGATGTCATTTCATCTGACCTATGTTAGACATGTCTTAGGCATCTTGCAACCATAAAGAGACAGCAATAGCTCATGCTGAACTGTTTTTCCTATGACTGCAGACGAATCTGATCCCTAATGTGTAAAGAAACAACATACTGCCCACTGAGTCTCTTTCCTAAGAAGGTCCATACTAGGTCTGTCACACAATAAATGTCTTTCTAGTATAACACTATATATTACATTAAGTCACTAGGAAGTATGTAAGCAGGCAAGGATGGCTCACTCTCCTGGCCAGGGAATCTTAGGGAATTGAACCCTTTGATAATTTGTGGTTTAGTAGCTTCAACCCTGAGTATCTTTAGAGCTCTGTGCTGCCAGCATCTCATCCTGACCATATTCCTGTCTGTTTCCTCAAAGGTTTCTTTTGCAGACTCCAATTTGAAACACATCCTATAAAATCAGCCACTTTCCCTCGTCATCCCCTGGGTTAACGTCTCATCTGCTTTTATTCATCCATTGTGCTTTATGAACATTATGACGTTAGGTGGACATCAAATGACTGAGATAGATAGTCCCCTGTGTCAGAAGTGGAACAACCAGCATTTCTGCCTCCAGAAACTGCATTTCTGCAAACTGCAAAAACCCCAACCAGCATTCCTGCCTCATCAGACTCCCATTTCTGACTGGCTGCTCCCTGGTGACCAGAAGGGAGAACAGAAGGAAGATCTCTGGGGGCAATGTCCAGGAGAAGACTTGTGAGAAAACGGAAGGGTTCCAAACCAAAGGGCTGTTTCTCAGCAAACTCCTGTGAGTTACAACTTTAGGAGATGTAAGGGAATGACCTATTTAAGTCAATGGAAGTCAAGAAAAAGAAGTGAGCACTGAATTCATTAACAACAGTGCTCATTAAAAAGTGACCAGAGAAATGTCAAGGAGAGGAAAAAGGTATCAGATGAAAACAGAGGAATGATTTCTTCATCCCTGGCAGTGTTCAAGGCCAGGATGAACATGGTTTGGAGCAAGCTGTTCTAGTGGAAGGTGTCCCTGCCCATGGCAAGGGGCTGGAACTGGATGAGCTT